>JAVQJS010027843.1:0-14124 GCA_036024795.1 Galaxias rostratus | reverse complement strand
TGGAGCAGGCTGGTCGGGCAAAATAGAAAACCTGTGTGACTCTGCTTAACCCAATAAAGAGGTGTTACCCCGTGAACGCTGCCTGTTTCTCTGACTGACTTGTGTGGTTCCTCACAATCAGATAATCCTTTTTTAATTTATTCGACAATTGCTGTTAGACACCTAGTCTGTGGTCTTAAGCGTTTACAAGAAACTGATCATTTCTATAAGCTATGCGCTCACTAAGGGGTTAACGTCCACTCCACACTCTCTCCAACTAGGATAACTCCTTGGTATCTGGTTGCAGAAGTGATGGAAGCTTAGTGTTCATAGTCACCACTCAGTGATCAGCAGTGATGCCTCACAACAAGAAGGTCCAGGGTTCAAATCCTGGCTGGTCCAGGTGTGGAGTTCGCATGTTGTTCTTGTTCTGTATGGGTCTCTGCTGTGTGCTCCGGTGTCCTCCCACTAACATAAAAACAAGTTTAGGCCAAATGCTCTCATCAGTGCTCTGACTGAGGCAATGGGATTGAACTGGAGTTGGTCAATTTGCCTCTAAGGGGCCAGGGTGCCACTGCAAAAGGGAACACGTTCCCAGTTGAACTTACCTGGCAAAAATAATGGTAAATATTCTTTTTTGGAAGAAACTGAAATTGAACAATAATTCAATATATCATGCTGGTTCTTTTGGGCTTTGATCTTTCACTCATTTGTTGTTGACACAATTTGTTATTGTTCCTGTCCAGTCAACAACCATGCACTGTAGTACAGAGCACAAGGCTAATGGTATTTGATGAAAAAACCTTATGGAATCATAACGGAGACTCCTACAGTGATATGTGGCTATAAGAATGTCTCGAGAAGTCCTTTATCTGCTGCAATCTCAAATAAGCAGTAGGGCAGGTATACTGAAGCTCATATGGAGCTCTGAGATAGGGAAGACTTATGTACAACAGACCTCTTCATTATCTCTGCCAAGTACGATGCAAAATAAAGATGGTATGTACATTTTATTATTATTATTGTTAGCAGATCTAGTATTGGATATGTTGGTTGATAATTAAACATGAATGTTGTATGTATATGTAGTATATCTATATTATACTATGCGATCGACTGCTGTTTTTATTTATTCTGATGGGCACCCTATTGTGTATTGGTCGAGTGCTAGCCAGTCCTTTTTCCAAAGTCAGTATAAACCTAATGGTTGATTATGAACGCACCAAAAAATGTCTTTTCATTTGTAATTATAACTGCTGTAGTTGCATGCTTTGAGTACATGCACAGTATAAAAGGGAAAAATAGCAATTATCAAATTCCTTCTTTCAATTTTTGTGGGGGATGTCTTTTTCAGGCAGTTTGAGGGGTTTTAAAACCATTCTACAGCACCCATATTTCAGAAGCAGTTAGAAGATTATGCCAGAACTACTCTTATTCAATTCAGAGCGGTACCTTAACTGCTAATGTACTTTTTGGTAATTCCTATTAAGTTTGTCCCCTTCATTCTGTTTGGACTGAAATTTTGTTGGAAAATAATTATTAAAAACATCAGAATAGACCATGCAGTAACTCTGAGAGGAAATGTTTCTTTATCAGAAGAAAGCAGTGAAATGAACTTGGAGCTTGAGTCATTTAGTCTTCTTCGGGACGCTGAATCTATTGTCCCACTGGAGCTGGCAAACATTTGAAATGTATTTTCCTCAGGGACTCTGTGGATCCAGGACTAGACATCTAACAGAACAGTGGCTTACTGGACATGTTGTTAGCATCACTAAAACACTACAGCATATCACATGTAAAAGGCAGTAAAATAAAAAGCTCTTACCTCAACGCTTACCTAAACACTACTAGATGCAAATCCTTATTAACGTCTTCTCAGTGTTGCTCATAACAGTGCCACAAAGAAATTTAATAATGTATAACAGAGAGGTCAAGAGTATTGTGTGAAAGCCATTTGCATTTCCAAAGGCCCCAATGGGCATTCTGTGTCAATAATGAAATTCAAATGAAAAATCTGTTTGACGTTACATTTTCAAAGTCCTACCCTGCCATACTGCGGACAATATTGAAACGTTCATTCAAACTTGAAAATAAAAATGCAACATTAAAAATGTAGTCTCATTCTCCATTTGTCACAATCAAAATGTAAATGCAGTTGTCAAACAATATAAAAATTCAAAAAAATTACATTGCATTGCATTTTCATTTTCAAAGACTTCATCTTCAGTACAACGCTGTGCAGTGGACAACGTCAAAATGAAATACACGAATCAGCACTAGGAGTCTATTGTATTTGCATTTTCAAGTCAGTCTCAAGTCACCATGCACACTTTGACACAGAACATGAACATTCAAATGCAATCTCTCAACCCTTTTATATGGGCGGGCCTTTAGATTCGATCTCACTTCCTCCTTCTGTCACTTAGTATGGTGCAAGATGTTGCTAGAGGTGCGTCCTGTTTGCCGGGAGATAACAGCTTTGGCTATTTGACGGCAGCCTAAATGTGCCAACAACAGAGGCCAAACAGAAAAATACATATTGCAGAGTAGGTTTACGCCTTGATAAGATAACTGTGAATTGCATTTGAATGTTAATTATGTCCAAAAATGTGCTTGGTGACTTGAAAATGCAAATGAAATATACTACTAGCACTGATTTGCGTATTGAATTTGAATATTGTCCACTGCATTGCGTTGTCCTGAAGATATAGTCTTTGAAAATGCAATGGCTAATGTCATTTCCTTTCCATTTTCATATTGTTTGACAACTGCATTTTAATTTTAATTGTGACATATACAATGCTTGCGCAAATTGAAAATGAGTATAATTTTTTTATACTGTATTTCAAGTTTGAATTAACAGTTGAACATTGTCTGCAGTTTGGTAGGGTATCACTTTGAAAAGGTATTGTAAAACAGCTTTTGCATTTAAACTTTAATATTGACACAGAATGCTCAACAAATAACACTTGAATGTGGAAAGTGATAATGCTATTGTGGAATTGCATTTGCATTGTCAAGTTTACATTTTCATTTGAATAAAGTCCCTTATGGCTTTCCAAAGTATTGACTACAATTGGTAGCTCTCTAAAGCAGCTGCAGATAGTGGGTCTATGGAATCTAGTAATAACCTCAAGGCTGGAGAGGTCCCAGCTAGTAATTTACAGCCATGTTCAAGGTCAGATGTGGTTTAGGGGAGCTGTAATCCATGATAGTCATTCTGAGGATGTTTTGCAGAGGGAACAGAGGGCTGATAGAAGGATAACCATTCATATCATGTCAATCATTTCTCAGAGATACGGAGTCATGACCTTTATTAGGAGGAGAGATGTTCTGGTCTGTTAGGTTCTGTGTTTGTCCAGGAAGGGTTTAAAGGGCTCGGACAAGGAGCTGAAACTGTTTCTCTGACGGGTGGGGATGGGAAGATGTAGATGAAGATGAAGACATCGGAAGAAATCTCTCTAATCATGGCGTGTATGTGTGCGTGTGTGTGTCTATTGAAAAAGGACACTGATTTTGTGATTTGTTTTGATCTGTTCTACAATTAAGCCTCTCAGAACTTCACCATTATTTGACTTTGCAAGCTACTCCTGAGCTACAGAAGTTGACGTTTCCACTGCGGTCAGGTTGAATCAGATATCAAATGGAACCCGATCTTGACTAATGCAACAAGAAAGTGAAACACGTTGTGCCAGTGTATATTTGGATTCTAAGTGTTTTGATGTTGATCCATTGGCGGTTCCACAAAGAGACAGATGCTTCTCTCAGCACTGCTAAATGTGTTGTGTCTGAGCTCCTGCTGCGTGTTTGTATTGTGACTGGCTTTGAAGTTGGGAGCTTTGAAAGTGTAAAGTGTTTCACATTCCTAGCTCCTCTCCTCCACTTTAGCCATGCTGCTTAATTTTTGTGGTTCACTAGAAAAAGGGGATGTGCCGTAAACCACATTCCAGTTGGCCTACACGCACAGAATAAATGGTGTTGTTATCCCTTTGTGACTCCATTGATACAGCAGTTCCATCATATAAGCAAAATGTTCTGTTCAGTCCTTGGTACGATTGTGCATGTAATTTCCCCGTAAATTGCTTTTGTGTGAGATTTGATGTGGTGCAGTAGATCTTTCCCCACCACTTCTCAACATCTCCGTTGACTTCACAGGAAGACACTGTTAGGCCCCATTAGAGAGTCACAGGTCTGTACTTGCGCCCCCATCTAATTACAAGAAATAGCCACCAGGACTCTGACACACCTTGGCAAACCTGATCTACAGAAAACCAATATCCTTATCTGGTGAAGAGTTGTAGTACTGCAAACTTTAAAACTATATCACATGGGCCTGAAAGATAATTTCTGAAGTCCTCTGCTTTTTGTGCAAGGACAGACATGACATTCTAAATGCTTGCCACTAATTTATGCCCCAGTGCCAAGGCAGGATCTGCACAGTGGAGTCTTTTTTTAGACATTCAATGAGAGTGAAGGGCTTGAATAAATAAAGCTATTCAGTGAACTTCAACACATTATTTCTTGGTAATTTTCTCGGGAACACAGAGAAAGTGAGTCAAATAAATATTGCCCCAATCCCATCATCAGTATTCAGTAAATGGAGGCTGTCAGCGTGGAGGTGGGAGCCTCGTTGATTACAGTAGCACTTGTTCACTTGGCTCACATGGTGAAAGGTACTTTAGAGGTGTGATTGAGTTTACTATCGAGTCCTGAAGAGAGAAAGTCAAAGGTATGTAGAGCGTTTCCAGGTAACTCTTGGAGTGTCATATGGATATCGTTGCAGGTGATTCTATTGTAATCCCTGCTACTCATATCTTTTTATGGATATGTTCAGACTTTAACTATGCAATGTCCTGAGCAATGAGTCCTCCAGCCAGGAAATCGCACCTACAAAGAACAACCATTTCCCACAAGCGATGGTGACGTGCCATTGGGTCATGGAAACACAAGCAAGTTTTTTACGGATACCAACCTTATTTTATTTTCTCATAATGAGATTGAAACAAACTAATTCCACTGACAAGATATATTCCCAGGTGAAAAATAATGTAAGATGCCTGTTTTTGCAGAAACAGCACTGTTCAATTTGTATACAAGGTGGCTGTTTCGTTATTAGCCATGTAACAAAGAAATTATGTGAACCACGTTGAAAATTAAAGGATTAAAGAAATGTTTGTACCTTTTGAGTGGGGTTGTCTAATGGAGAGGAGTTCTTTGCTTCTTCTTTAAAAGGGAAGCCATGTGTGCCATAATCACTAGGGGTCCCCAGAACCATTTCATATTTCATCAGCACTGCCTTCATGCCATTAGTGCCTCAGACATCTTGGAGTAGTAAGACATAGATTCAGAAATCTTTTACCTTCTAATGAGATAAATTTTTTCTGAGTTCCCCATTGGATAAGAACTATAGAAATCATCCAGGATTCACATATTCTATATACAAAACATATACAATTAATATATGGTATAAAACTAGCATATACAATTCAAACTAGAAATCAGTTGCTCTTAAACACACAAGGCACACATAAAAACATATTATATTGAAATCTTATTCAAATTGTATATGTTAAATGATTTATCTTTGTGGCATTAAATCGACATGCAGAATTCAAACACTTATTAAAGTTGATTTATACTTTGTGTGTTAGTTCACGCAGTCTAGTCACAGCAGCCATTTCTACAATAGCTTCAATTCAATACAATACAGCTCACTTAATTCTGGTAACAAACATGTATTTGTCAGTACAATGCATTGGATTGTATTGCCTATGTATTTTTTATGATTTCTGTGATTTCCCTTCCGGGTATACGGACGTTTTGCATATAGAAAGACAAGAATCACTCATATTACAAAACACTTCAATGTGTGTCATTAATTATTTATGGGTTTTATTGTTTGTTACACTTTCCTACACATCGTTGTAAATTTTTGTACTTCATTTGCCGTCAGGGCTTACCATATTTATTCATTAAAACATTCCAGTACAATCCCAAAGTAAGACAAACCACCACAATCATGATAATAGGGTTCTTGAATTTTGCCATTTTTGAACTACCACTCTGGGACCAGTTTTTCTTTTACTGTACCATTTTTAACCTCTCTAGGATGCCCTTAATTTCAAGCCCTGTTTCCCAGAATTCCTTTTTTGTTGTCCATTTGACAGTCTATGAACAGTATTTAATTTGAACAACATTCCCACACTAATACATTCTTACACTGATTTGGATTTCAATGAGTGCTGCAGTATTGCTACAACCCTTAACTTTGCCATTACAATGGTGGGTGTACGACAACACTGTCACCCAGAGCCTTTTCTACAAACGCAAGGTATCTGCTCCTGTCAAACTCGGTTACAAGGAAGGAAACTGTGTTGTCATCCTCTGATTATCCAAGTGGGTGTTAAGCAGTACTACAACAATGCTAATGTTTATGTGTGCTAGTTAGGTTGGCATTAACACCATTTAAATACATTTTAACGGTTAAATCTTGACAGCGCATTGCCAGAATAAAGTCCTAGAAGGCTTATTGTTATATGTGCATGTTTCTGCAAAGCTATGGTAAATTTTATTCTCCCAAATTAAAATGTTGACCCATGTGTAATTTTTTTGCATTATAGACACATATTTGATTTATTAATTGAGATGAATGGATACATAAAATAATATATTTGAGATTTGATCACCATTAGTGTTAGGCTATTAGGCTACTGTATAGCCTACACGGGGCTCCTCCCTGAATCACATAGGCTGTATGGATTACATTCTGGCAATCATCAGATGCAACCCTAGCAAAAAGCACATTGAGGTTATGCTTTTTTAATGAAATGTTAACGGAGGATAACTAAATTGGCAAGCATTTTAACTTACTTGAACTTTTTGACAACATGTTGTAAAATTAAGTGTTCATTTTAAATGAACTAAACAACTCCCTAAAAAATCACTTCTTAGAAGTGAACTTGGCAACACAATTTGCAATGCATATATTCCTGTGCTTTGCTAAATGGTAAATATAGGGGGGCACATCTTCTAGTCAAATATACATTTTATGTTGATGTTAGCACTAGTTCTGTGTTAGTATACTGTAGCCATGTAGAATATTTTTGTCAAACATAGCTATCATTTAAAAAACATAACTTGAACTATTTACTGTTTTCCTTTCACAAAGCTGTTTTAAGTGCTTTAGTGCTTTTTACAAATCATCAGAAATACATGTATACTCGTTTAAATGAGGCTTGTGCTCAATCAGCTGTAGCAGTTTCTCCATCCATCCATTATCAGAACCGCTTATCCTATGCAGGGTCACGGGGGGCTGGAGCCTATCCCAGCTGACTTCGGGCGAGTGGCAGGGTACACCATGGACAGATCGCCAGTCCATCGCAGGGCTAACACGTAGACAGACAACCATTCACACACACATTCACACCTACGGACAATTTAGAGTGACCAATTTACCTGCATGTTTTTGGAATGTGGGGGGAAACCGGAGGAAACCCACTCTTTGTCAATCAAGATTTTGGAAATGTTTTGTACTTCCAAACAGAAGATTTATTAACAATGTGTTAAGAGGTTGTTTAAATTACAATATCCTTTTAAAGACAGATAAATAATCAACTGAAAACACAGATGAAACTTTGTTAAATATTAGTATTGGTACAGAGAATATAAAGTTGACAGATTATTTATAAGTGACAAATTATGTTGTACTATATTACATTATATTGTATTGTGATGGTTCTATTGATAATAGAAGTTGGATTTTTGTTATGCAAATTCATTAATCAGATTTTTAACACCCATTAACGGATTGAAGTTTATTCAGTTTTCTTCTTCAGTTACAGCATTTGAATAAACCGTTCCTACACCTAAGACTAAGTTCAAAGTTCCTAAATAACTACTGATGTTTCCACGCACATTACCTCAAGGCAGTTTTTTTCTTCTATTTAACGACCCTATGGCCCTAAACAAGGCAGGACACATGCAGATTTGTTAAAGACTGAAATTTAGACACGCCGACAGTCCAGGTGATAATTGCCCTATAAAATAGATCCTTTATTACCTTGCCTTGCTTTGTAGGTCCAGTATATCTTTAAATCAGAATGCTTTTTGACTGCTTTACAAAATAAAGTTGTTAATTTACTATGGATATTGTCTACTGTCAAGATAAGTATTTCAGTGCTTCTCTATGATTCAAATGGGTCTTTATTCAGTAATGGGACATTGAAACACTATGATACCCTTGTTCTTTGGGTTTAGTTTGACCTTTGACACCATACATTCTGTGCTCCCAATATGGCCTCTGTAAATGTCACTGAATGTTTTACATTCTCTTCTTTGGACTCATGGCCATCATATTGAGCCATTGATGCCCCCAGGGCCAAAATGCTGAGGGTCATCTCCACATCCTGGGGACCACTGGTCGGTTAATTGAATGCCGGCTTAGATTACATAGATGACTGCATCCAATGAGATTGGCCTGATTATTAGGAAAAGCCCAGTAAGACCTCTTCATTTAGTGGACATCTTTAACCCTATGACATCACACATAATTTGACTTTATTTTGCATCATGACCTGTAGTGGGTGCAGGTTGCAGTAGTAGAGTTGATGTTACAGTTGATTTTATGATAATTGTTTCACACTTGTTGTATGGGGTATTTTAATAAATGTATTGAGCAAGAACTTTTGGTAACTTGTATGACAGTGATCTGTAATCTATTGATCTATTGTATAGCAATAGCAAACAAACCTGCCCCTTTCAAGAAATGTAGAATAAGAAATCTAAGCAATCCTTGGTATACTTGTGAAATAGGAGAGAAAATATTGAAGAGAATCAAAGCTTGGGCATTTATTAGATCTACTGTTACTGATGTGGACTGGTAAACATTTAGACAATTTAGAAATACATACGTCCGTGGTGGAAAGTGCTAAATCTACAAATTATTTTAACAATTTATCTGAATGTGGAAACAATTTAGCAAAAGTCATAAAAGTGGTGATAACAACAGCAGTAATTACAAAAGACAATAATCCCAAGCATATGGGGTCATTAGTTTGTATTTTAGCATACAATTAAAGGAATTATTATTTGCAATACATTCTGTTAGTGTTACGTATATAACGGAAAGGACACTTTGGAAATAAGATATACAAATAAAAAACAATAAAAAAAATAGAAAAGGAAGTGTTATCATTACAGTTCACTTTAAGGCAAAACTTGTATCTTGGAAAGTTGCAAAAATAAAAACAACTCAAGGTAAAGTTGACTGGGAAAACGCATTGTAAATACCTTTACCCATGAAATTGTTTTGTAGAGTCAGTAACTTCCTACAATGTTTCATATCCCAGAGTCCACTTTTATGGTAAACATAAGGAATGATGACAGACAATCTCCCTGAACATCCATAAAAATTTGTAAACGAGTTTAATCATTGTAAAAGTGTGTTAAATTGTAAAATATATATATATACATATCTTGCAAAAAATATTTTGAGTAATTCCTACACATCATTTCTCTGCAAGTTTATTGGTCCTGAATTGAGAATGATTGATGATGTTTTAAAGGACATGCATCAGACACCAGTCACGGAAAATGAGTTTAATTTCTCATCATCTTCATGTACTGTCCTAGGGGTTTTTTCCTGTCCTGGGTAAATTACATACTCACACAGGGTGAGAACTGGGTTGTATGGCCTGGCTTGTTGCAAGTCACTGGATGGAGTGGTAGTTCCTTTCAAGTTCTGAGAGAAAAAAAGGGAGAATGGGGTACAATGGATAACGATTACAAATGAAACTGACACAGTGACACAACGATCTGTTGAAGAACACAATATACTATATAGTAGTATAGACACACGACAAGACCAGTTTATTCGGTAGTCTACATCGATTAGATTTTTAGCTAGCGGTTTTCTTGACTTCAGTATTATAATCTGTCCCCTATATTCTCAACACACACAAACACTCAAAAAACCACCCACCCTGCATGAGGAGATTAGGATGTGGAGGGGAATGCACATAAGGGGTGTGATAACCAGGAGTGCAGCCACTGGCTTGACCCATGATCCTTGTTTGTATAACGTAGTTACAGGAACGGTGGTCGTCAAGTCATATACCATTGTGATCTAGAAGGAATCAAGCAATTATATTTTGCATGATAAGTGATTTAATAGAACATATAATACTAGTGCTATATTCTACACCTTGCCAACTTAAATTGACTTGGGAATATTGCTTATACTAAATGATAAACAAAATTCAAACCACCTGATTTTAGGTAAAAGGCACGAGTAATACAAAAAAAATCTGGCGTTTGATTTACAAATGAAAGTTTGAATTACAAGGTAAAATGGAATAACTTGCTTTTGTATGTAGGCTATATTCTTTGCTCTCTAATGAACACTTAATTTTAAAACTTATATTGAGTAGTAGTAGTTATGCATCAGTGTATCTTTAAAATAAAAAAATACAAACCCAGGATGTACTAAGATTTTCACCACATTGAACTAATTTTTTAAAGGTTTTGGTCTCACCCCACAGATGAGCGGTGTGATGAACAGCCAGCAGTACTTAAGCACTGGGAATGGCTGGTAGCCTATCATGTCCTCAATGTTATCATAGAAACGGTTTGCACCTGTGAAAGTATGGCTGGTGTTGGTAGTGCATCAATGAGCGAGCATACTCAAATTCTGTCATCAAATGCATTCTCTACAACTAAGTCAGCTGACAGTAAATTTTTTAAAACATACTATTATGGACATATTATATATATATTGGACAGCACCTACCGTAGACCCAGCCAATGACAATAGTCTCAATACAGGCGATGAACAGTAGACTTGTGCCGCTGGCACCGTATGTATCCATCAACTGAAAGAGCATGATCCCTCCCTGATCAGGAGACATAGAAATTGATTGATGAGATACATGGATAGAAAGATGTACAATATGCAGCAGAGCTAACCATGCCAAATTTGCTGTATAAATACAATTTAATAAATGCTTTAAACTTGAAAGCGATGAGCTTGTCTGACTGAAGGGGGTGCTAATTGGTTGTTGTCCCCCCCCCCCCCAAAAAAAGGGAGAAGCATGTAGCTTTCGTTCACCAGCACACAGCCCCTGCACGTTTCTTATTGTTTTTATTACCTCAGTGACAAGTGGCAGTCCTAACAGGAAACAGACCACAACAATAGCCAGAACTAAGATCTCTCTCCGGCCAGTCTTCCTCAGTTGCTCAGGAAACATGTCTGTGATGGCAGTGGATAAGCTCTCCACACAAACAAACTGCACAGCAAAACAAAACACACATATAAACATATACTCACATATACAATGAAATAGGTGTGAATGTGAGTGTGAGTTGTTGTATGTCCCTATGTGTTTGCCCAGTGATTGACCGGCGACCTGTCCAGGGTGTACCCCGCGTTTCACTATATGTCGGCTGGGATAGCCTCCAGCCCCCCGTGACCCTGCATAGGATAAGCGGTATAGCTAATGGATGGGTGGATGGATCTATATACGTGTACTAAACATATGCAATATATATGAGTACAAAGTAAAATCAACATATCAGATCAATGACGGTGTTTTAACATGTGTAATGTCAAGGTTAAATAAGTCATGTATAATACGTTCATATATAGTTTTGGAAAAATATGCAGGGTTTTATAATACTTTACGCCATGCATATAGTGGCTAAATGAATGCTTTATTAATGCTACATTTGCACCACTCAAAGTTAAGCGAAAATCCCTTCTGATGACACAACATTTGCAATGGAATTCTTCATTAAAATGTAAAAACCTCACACAGAGTATATGTTATATGAAGTACCATTTTTGCTTTCGATTGCAGATGCAAACTGGTCAGTTCGCAGAGGTCTGCTACACCATACCTAACAAATCTACCATACAACTCACATCCCTAGCACACATAGAAGTAAAAGCTGGCACTGTTTTTATAGCTCTATTTTACCTGGCTGTCTAGTCCTAGAAACAGGATCATGAGGAAAAAGAGAACAGCCCAGAATTGGGCTCCGGGCAGTAGAGACAGAGCCTTTGGGTAGGCTATGAAGGCCAGACCAGGACCTGCATTAGAGCGATAGTTTCAAAAAATTAGGTTATGAAAAATAATACATTTTGACTATGCAGATAAAATTACAGATTCACATTTACATGATACATGAATTGAGGGGAATAAAAACATCCTCTTGTGGTTAGCTGTGGTGGTTGGTAGTTCACCAATGATGGACAAAGAATCTCGATGTCGTGATATATCTCCCTAGAATAGGTTCCAGAGATCTTCCCAATGGGAACAACAATCTTAATATTCATGAACCTAAACAAGAACAGAAAAGGTGACGGTAATGTATAAAGGTAATTTAGATTGGAACGCACCACTAGCAACAATTTCTTCCACCGGCAAATCAAGTTCATATGCCATGAAGCCCAAAACTGAGAAGACAGTGAAACCAGCAAAGATACTAGTACCACTGTTTAGGAAGCAGAGCACCAAACAATCCCTAAGATTTAACAAAGAGACACACCTAAAATGATCAACAATGTCAGTATTAACGGGAGCGTTTGATGATTATTTACAAAAAAGACAAGAACATGAATCATTAATCATGACATTGAAAAGAAGCCCAGAGCAAAATTTAGATATTTCTGATTGTGTACGTGTTGCTTGATGCCATGAATGACACTGACTTATAGCAGTTGTTGTTGTATTTGTTGTAGCTGCCCAGAGCGGTTAAAACTCCTTGACATACAGCAAAAGAGAAGAACACCTGGGTTCCCGCATCATGCCAAACCTAGAGAGACACAGAGAGAGGAAAAACAGTGGGGAAGAGCAAAGGAACAACAAATAACAAAAACGAAGACATACAGTAGTAGAGTATAGTATAGATGTTTAAATTAGAACTGTTTAGTACTTGTACAGTTATTGGCAACAGTGCATAAATACACACTGTACCTTCAATTGTTGAAACAAGTCAATAAGAAAACTGATCCCCATGAGGGTGTGCTGACTTGCAGTGGATTTTAAATCAGTGAATCTTTTTAATTTCAAAGTCTCTGCTCGTCTCATAAAAACTCCTCACACGGCTCCAGCGTTATTATTGGCATGTTTAGAAGTAGTTGGAAAGCATTACGATTCAGAAAGGATGTTATTCTTTGTTAACACAGTCACTGTTAATTAAATTGCATGTGTCTCAAATCATCAGTGGTGGTGTGCAGTAGCCTGGAAAATACTGTAAAACAATCCCTCATTCAAGAGGTTTTCATAAAAAAACGGACTCATGGTCTTGTTTTTCCATCTTTGTGTCAAAAAATTTGCATCAAGGGACAAAATAAGGTCAGCTGTATGATTGTAGTCAAACATGACCGAGGTTCAGGAAACAAATCAATGTTCAGAGTCGGAATGTTTCTGTTTTTATAGTGTGCACTGTTACACTAAGGCCTATGAGACTAGAAAATCCCCACTGGGAGAAAGAAACATCATGGAAGAAAGCACAATGATCACATGTCAAAGGCTGACTTTCAGAGACAAAGTACCATCAGTTTCACTTAGATAATTTGTTGTCAGCAACAAAACATGGTTTTATCACTACATAATAGAACGTCTGAATGCGGATATCTGAGAAGGCAAAAAATATTATGTAAAAATAATATTAACATCAATGATTTATATAATGCCTGCAAGTAAAAAAACGTCAAAGCCTAAAAACCTTTAAACCAAGGATAATAAACGACTACATGTGGTTCTCATTGGCTTATTCTATCAACAAGAGCAATAAAAAGTAATTTATCAAGTTAACAACATAAACTACATTTCAAAGAACAGCAGCTCAGTTTCAAGCCAACATCAAAAAACGGATAGTCTAAATAGTTTCACTCTCGTTCAGTCAACATTTACAGCTTGAGTTTGATTGTGTATGCTAGCTTATGTATTTGTGTGCAGTTACACACACGATAGCCTTCACAATTTTAAACTCTGCTAAAGTCTGCTAAAATCTGTTAATGTCTTCATGTGTTTGCACATTTGTGCCGGTGTGGTTACAAGCATTCCTGTCTTCACACACACACACACACACACACACACACACACACACACACACACACACACACACACACACACACACACACAC
>JAVQJS010027835.1:0-10520 GCA_036024795.1 Galaxias rostratus | reverse complement strand
AACAAATTTTGGGGAAAACAAAAATTCATATTTGCGGGTTTTTAAATTTATAAACGTGGATTATTTTAATTCCGTCCCCCCCCCCCCCCCCCCCCATGAACACGTTGGTTTCATGTGGCAATGTATGGGTTAAGGTCATTCATAGTACTCATGAACATGTTTTCTTTTGTTTTTACAGACAAAGACTATTTCCTGATTGTCATCCAAAATCCCTCGGACTGAGACCCATTCCATTTTAGTTCTCTTTCTCTTATTTAAAAAGCCAAACATTTGTTCTTCATTAATCCAGTCATTTGGTAATGTGGACCAGGTGCCCCTTTTGTATGTACAATTAAAGTAACGATTAGAGCTGGATAAATCGAATTATTTCTTGCATACGATAATATATGTGTTGTTTTGACATCATCAAGACATAAAACAGTAATGGTTTATCTTATGACACATTTCTCTTTTTTTCCACATATATAAAAATCTGAAACTCATAGCATTCTCAAGAGCGCTTCATTGTGAAACAGGTAACAAAGGCAACAATTCGCAATGTTTTAATAAGTTATGAATATTTTTGGTTAAAAAGGTTTGGTTATTATTGTTTATGAACATGAATCCATGGGGCCCCCTAGTGGCGAGGCCACAGAGAGATTTCCCCTTTGTATCGGAATGGGCGGCCTTGGTTGCATGCATGCATACT
Organism: Galaxias rostratus; assembly: GCA_036024795.1. NCBI lineage: Eukaryota > Metazoa > Chordata > Actinopteri > Galaxiiformes > Galaxiidae > Galaxias > Galaxias rostratus. The sequence continues at coordinate 9,832 of JAVQJS010027835.1, read as the reverse complement.
AACACAACGATCCGTGTTCTCGAAGTTATACAATTTGACATTTGAGGTTAAATAAGCGCAATGGTTAAGTAACGAGGGATGTAACGATACACTCAACTCATGATTCCATACGATTCACGATAATGGATTTGCAATATGATTTTCCCACAATATTTTTTTTTAAAATACCTTGAAGACAATTATGACTGACAAATATTCCTTTCATAATTTCTATCAAATAATCTACTCATTTCTGGGTAAATATAAGTCTACATTTTCAATGGCGATCTGACGGTATAATTAGCATATTCCGAAATCTCAACACTCTGTTCTGAACACATTCCGTTTAAGGACGAGTGTATTGTGGACAAAAACTGAGGGTTTATCACCCAGAGAAACGAGATGCATGCTTATGTTTAATTTGACCAAACAGTAATTTCAATTACTAAATTGTTTACTTTTGGTTTCCTACCAAGTGAAATCATTGCTTGTTTGTTTGTTTACAAAAATACGACCCACTACTCTACATGATATTGTAACTGTTGCTATGTTAAAACATGTTGTTTATTTGACGAGTTATTAAAAAGTAAAAACATTGTTTGAAATAGTTTTTTATTATCTTTGCTCAAATTTCAATATAAAAAAGTTAAATTAGGAAAACACGTCAGAAAGCTTTCACACTTCCTGTCTTGTTTTTTGTTCTTTATCAAATTTGCAAAAATATTTTTTTTTCACAATTCCACATCGTTCCCTTTAAATCGAAAGACTGACGTCAGAAGCTTCGTTTACTTGCTTTGTGTGTGTGTACCAAGCTGGTTTGGCACAGTGAACGAAGTCGGAGGGAGCAGACTGGTGAAACAGAAGATCGACAACGTCAGCTAACTTAATCAGAACAACAGAATTCATTAGCTACCATTTGATCTATTTTCTTAAGTCGTATATTTATTTATTGACCTATTGTGTATATTGTTTTTATATAATTGACAAAGATGCCTTCGGACAGACCTTTCAAACAAAGAAGGACATTTGGTAAGATGCCAACGTTTTTATACATTAGCTTGCAAGCAGGCCTTCTCCAATTCTTGTCTGCTGATTATGTCATTATGTGACAGATTTTATTGCCAGAACTGTTCCTTTCTAATGTTTACAGTGTGTATAAAGCTATGAGCTTTGAAATGCACAAGAAATTCGCCTTGATGCATTGTGCCTGAAGGGCCTGTTCACCTGTTAGCTAACTTAGCTCTGGCTATATGTTTACTTACGTTACCTAGCTAACTAGCTAGCTTGCCTATATTTCAACGGTTAACTTAAGAATTATTTTTGGTGATAGCGATTTATCTAATGTTCAACATTGACAGTGAACCGTGGTCAAAACAAATTATTGTTTTTCCCTGGAAGTGATTTCGTTCCCCTACCATGGTCAACAGCAGTCAGGTATCTTAAAGCATAATTTTTGGTCAGGCCTAAAAGAGTACGTTAGCTAGCTAACGTTAGTTAGCTGAAAGAAAAACAACTTGTGATGACACACACGATACCCCTATACACGTGTTCAGTGAATTATGTTGTAATTTGATACCTTGAGATGATGTCTGGGTGTGGGGAGGGAGGAGCCAATCTGTTGCATAATCTGAGGTTCTCAGCAACCTCAACAACAACAAAAAACGATGTTTGTTTCGATAAAGCAGATAAAACATAGATAAACCTATAGTGAATCACTGACCAGTCTGTCTTTGGCGCATGACTGCTTTCAAACAATCATAACGGCACAAACTATTGGGTAATGCGAATGTCACACTGACACAAACAACAGCATCTTGCGACAGTAAGGACATTGGCCTAGACCAGAAAGAGTTGGATGTGTAATTAAACCCTACGACGTATTGGAGCCTAAATGATCAAACTTGAACCCCTATGTCAAGGTCATTTCAACTAGTATTCGAATAGATAGTTGTTTTATAAATATGTAAATAAAAACAATTATATAATTATACCTGCTTAAATTGACTGAAATCATTGTTATGCACTGCACTCTGGTCCCTGGCAAAGAGAGGCCCCACGTTGGCCAGGATCCAAACAAAATAATTGTTCACAGCTACTCCTCAAAGCCTGCTGAGTTTTAAACCTCCCCTTGTACTAGACAAGCCTTTTGGACGTATGCTCCTCAGTATTTGCTATTCAAACTAGGAACTAAAGAGAACTGAAGGAAAATTGTGAGACAGCTGTGTAGCAAAGCAGAGGGACATAACAGCTTAGTTTAGGTCTCGCTTAAAGCCTAATTCTGCCAGCAGCGTTGTTTCACTTTTAGATCAGACAAAACAAATGATCTCCCTCAGTCTCCTTGATCCACTTTCAATTGATTTAAGAAGGCACTCCTGGAGCCATAGACTCCTGGAGCTGGCAGATAGAAATCTGAGACTTAACAAAGCGTAGATATTTCTATATTGCCATGCATAGACCAGAGACCAAGCCCATTGTATGCATTACTGCAAAGATTGATGGTAAGCCTTTGGTTGCTTAGCAGCCATAATGTCAAATGTATGTTTAATTTTTCTTCTAAATGGGAAAAGGAAACCGTTTTAAATACCAACCTCATAAGCGAGGAAGAGACGGCACTTTATTTATCTCATGGGAAATGGCTCTTAAAGCAGACATCCATTATTACAAAGTAGGACCTGTCAAACATAGTATTTAGACAGAACGGTTCTTCTTTGTCTGAACAAACTATAAAAAAGGCATCATCTAGTCTAGCGCAAAAATTAAGAGTAATGTCCAGTACAAGTACAAATATGATGGGCCATTTACATTCTCTAACATGTATTGGGTTTGCCAAATATGTCATCTAAACTAATAGAAAGTGTAAATATCCTGACCTTTTTTCCGTTTTGCTTGCTTGCTTTTGTAACATACACACAGTGACCTCTGCAATGCTTTTTTTAATCTGCAGCATGCTTAAATTATTGCGCTGGGAACGTGCCAGAGATGTGAACTCGCCCGGTAGGACATGCATAGAGAACCAGTTTCATGTTTATTAACAGCCACTTTCATAAGAAACGGCTGGACTGCAAGACCCCACCGTTTGCCCTGGGATGTTTAATGTCTCGTGTCAGGCTGCGGTGACGTCAGCGCTTTATCTGTGCGAGGTCAAGGCGATACAGTCCCTATCCCTGCTATCGGCGCATGTGTTCACGCTGCCCCTGCAGGCTGCGGGGGCGCCCTCACTCAGCTCTCCTCAGGGCACTGCCTCTAACGCATTCATATAATGTATTATTATTACTATTAATGCAGGGCAGCACGGTGGCGCAGTGGTTAGCGCTGTTGCCTCACGGTAATAAGGTCCTGGGTTCGATTCCCGGATGGATGGATTATTAATGCAGAAGTGACCTGCCTGTATAGCCGGGGCGGCTTCTCTGAGGGTGCACCGATCGTTGCGAGGAGCGCGTGCCGTCTTTGTCTTTGTTAGCGTCACTGCACAGGGACTGTGGGCCTGAGAGGGACTGTGCGTTTATTGATTCACTGTTGCGTCTTTGTCCTCCACAGCTGATCGATGCAAAGAGGTCCAGCAGATCCGTGATCAGCACCCTAACAAGATTCCCGTAAGACACTGTCGTGTGTGTGTGTGTGTGTGTGTGTGTGCGTGTGCGTGTGCGTGCGTGCGTGCATGCATGCGGCGGAAGGGTCTGTGGGGTATGCTATCAATATTAAGAATTTGCTGATTATGTTCTCTATCATCTGTGTTGGTGTGTGCCCGCATGCTAATAGTTCTTTGTTTTGACACTAGGTGATCATTGAGAGGTACAAGGGAGAGAAGCAGCTCCCTGTCCTGGACAAAACCAAGTTCCTGGTACCGGACCACGTCAACATGAGTGAGCTGGTCAAGATCATCAGGTACACACACACTCTCACATGGTAAACTCAAAGTCTTGGAGAAGAGATATGTACACGTGTTTTGCCCCATTCTTAGGCCAGAATTTCCCTTTCGTCTTAATAAAGTAGTGTGTGCGCGCGTTTTTGCGTTTCAGTGTTTAAACAAGACGGTATGTGTGTGTGCCTGAAATGTTCGTCAGGGTTGCCTGCTGGCGAGTGTCTGATTTCCCTGGGTCCTGGCGACGGTTTTGTATACTAGTTTGGAGCAGGGGGGAGGGGTCGGGGGAAGGGTGGGGAGGTTGCACGCACTCTGGGGTCAGTGTCCCCCAGTGACTTGAGACTAAACACATGATGACTGTTCAGTTGAGCTGCCTGGTTAGATGGTGTGCTGAAACCTTTAGCATACTTTGAGTGTTTGTCAGGGTCACTGACATTCTTCCATACCGGCACACTTTGATAAAGTGAAATGTTCATGGTAGCACTTAGGTTTAGCTGTCAAGCTACATTATAGCTAATCACAATCTCCATAATGCGACAGGACATTGGATCTGGTTTTGGCTTCCATGAACGCTATGAAACCAGACCTGAGAAGCTGAAAGAGGATGTTTGAACGCATCTTGTAACCTGGCCCCACTATTTATAGCACGAGCACACGAAGCTAAACCATGTTATGTTAACCCTATCGGTGACCTTTGACCCCCCTCTCGCCAGGCGTCGTCTGCAGCTGAACCCCACCCAGGCCTTCTTCCTATTGGTCAACCAGCACAGCATGGTGTCCGTCTCCACGCCCATCTCGGAGATCTACGAGCAGGAGCGCGACGAGGACGGCTTCCTCTACATGGTCTACGCGTCCCAGGAAACCTTCGGCTGTTAGAGCGACGCGGGCTCGGATGGGGGAAGGAAGGAAGGGAGAGAGGGAGGGAGGGAAGGAAAGAATGGAAGATGAGTGGGGGAGGGGATGAGTTTGGCGGAGTAGATGAGAAAATGCAGAAAAGTAATTGATACATTACCCACGTTTAGACACTGTCCGCCATTTTGTGCACCTAGCTATTTATTATTTTTGGTCCGATGGCTGTTAGGTAGTTAGCCAGTTGCACCCCTTTCATTCCCTCTTTTGTCTGTTCCCCCTCTTCACTGTTTGACAGTAGAAAAAGATGTCTGACTTTATACAGTTAAATGGGCCTTTGTCAGAACACTATGGATACTGCTTAGTGCGACGTCCCTTCCTCACAACCTGAACTCTTCTAGTTCTTGTGTTCTATGCCAGTGGCTTATTCCATTGAGGCTTGTTAATTGAAAGAACAAGCTCTGCTTGACCATGGATAGTTGTAGATGCCACCCATTCACAAAGTTCAGCTAGTCATTACTTGTCTTTAACGAAGTGTCATCGGAAACACTTAAGGTTCTAGCAGTGTGGATGGATAACATGGGCGACGTTGAAGTAACGTTAGTCGGCAGGTAGGTGGCGCTACTCTGCCTCGCGGCCCAGTACGACGAGTTCCTCTCCATTGGCCCTTCGTTTGTAGTCAATCTGTAGTTTTTACTCTGCTAGGGTTGTCTCTTGTTTTCCTTTATCTTTTATAGATTTTTACTAAGTTTTGTAGTAATGATTATAGTTCCTTTTTATTGTGTTCGTTGGTTGTATGAGATAGGGATCTGAGTTGTTGTTCTCATTTCTACGATACGTGAAAAGTCGTAGTCTAACCCCTCACCCATGTCCATGCGTAGCCTGTAAGCCTGGTAGACACTACAACACACCTTTATAGAGACCATGGTCGTATTTTTCTCCAAGGCATCTAGCTAGTGTATTACTGTGTCCCTCCCTGAGGTGCCCTATAAGTGATAGGGTTTAGTGCTTTGTCGTGTGATTGACCCTAGCCCGTCACCCACGCTAACTTTCCTTGTGTGGTCGGCTAACCCCAAAACCTAAACAGGAAATACGTAACCCACGTGCACCTGTATCACAACAGCATAACTGTAAACTTCTGGTATGACACACCACTTGAGCTTTTCTAGTTACATATTCGGGCCTTTCTCTCAATGTCGGGGGAAGGGTCAATCTCCCATCGATTCAGTTCGACGTAAATCCTCATATTTACAACATTTATTTTGACGGTATCGATTTCTATCCCGAAGCCTCCAACGTCAGTAATCGGATTTTCTAGCAGGTCAAACAGAAAAAGGGCTTCTGCCGCAGCCGTGTTTGAGTGCCCTCGGGTAGACTAGCGAACGACCGGTAACACGGGGTCGGGTCTCAAAAGGGTGCCCTTCGAATGCATGGGGTTTCCTACCCCCGTCTCCTCACATACGGGACAGTATGTCCTTGGGATGTGGCGGCGGTTTTTCTCCGGTTTCTTACCAGCAGCCCCCCCGGTAGCGAATCTCAAAGTTTAAGTACAGGAACAATTCGTATTATTTTCGACAAAAGCACAGGCCTTTGACTCGCATGCATTTGTAAAATTAGTTGAGACACGACCTTTGACCTCCAGCCCAGTGGTCATGATAATTATCTTAGCAGGACCGCCACAAAAATAAATAAATCTGTAAGGATGTATCAATATATAAATATATATAGTAGGTATAATTAAAAACGCTTCTTTGCACATATATAAATTAATAAAAAACAAAAGAACAACTTGGCATTGAATTGTTAGGATTTTAATTACTGTGTAACGTTTAATTACCTTTTTTTTTTTTTTTTTTACCTGCTCCGCTCTTTAGAAAGCTTTTGCTCTATGTGCGTGTGTGTATGTTTGTATGTATGTTGACCTTTTGAGAAGGTCAAGGTGCACAACATACCTTGCATGTTTTTTTTCTTGACTCATTTTTTTATATATATATAAATATATATACATTGATTTTACGCTATAGGTAATTGTTTATTTAAAGAAAGAAAAAAAAAATCTTCTACGCTCTGTTTTGAAACCAAAAAAAGAAATATGTGTATGTATGTTTGAAATGTTTGAAACACAAGTGTGCGTATAAACGATCATATAACAAATTGTTATGCGTGTCTTTTTGGTTTCTGATAAAACTAGAAAACGCGGGGTGTACATAGATGGATTGTTACTTTATTTCAAGTATTGGCCAACAAAAACGTTGCCTTGGCTGAATGGCTGTCCTTGTCTTAGCTCTTATCAGTCACTGCATTTTAATGACTCAGTTGCAGAACAATAAGGTAATATACCATATTTGCAAACCATTCAAACCGTGATTTTCTCACTTTAATGTCATTAACGGGGTAATTTCTCTCCTTCGCAGTAGAGGGCGCCAGATACCTAGAAAAACATGTCATGAATATTGGTGTTATCACCTATTTTTCTTGGCGTTACTCATTCCAGCTTCCTTATAAAATATGTTTCATAGAGGTTCTTATAGGCTTGAGCATTGTATTACTCTCAGATAACCATAAGATTAGATGTTAGAATAAATTGGTACAAAAGACACCCAAGAAATCAAAAATTTTCTAAAACTGTCTAACAGTGTTTTACAAAATGAGTTGCCTTTTGCTGGATTAAAAAAAACGATCTTAAAACTCCTGTATGAATGTATTTAAATGACTCAGGAAGGCAGGTAAAATCTGATTTATTATACAAGACAGAAGCAATAAATGAAAAGGAAATCTAATCTTTCCCTAAAATTCTGAACCATAAGCATTGCCTGTGTAGGTACATGTGGCAAAGACACGAGAAAACAATACTATGAGAATATTACATCAACGTACTCCACCAATGTAAATAACTGCTAGCATAGAAAACTTCTGTTCTTTCAATTTAAAATGATTGGGTCTTAGTTCTAAGGATCACATTTTCTCTTTGTAGGATTCTTTTTACACATAAATGGGCTCGTTACACTTAAACCATACCATATAGCCGTTTCAATCCGTACTGAAGACAGAATGAAAAAAGTTTTACACCTTTTTATCAATAACCCCTTATTAGAAAACATACGTGTTGGCAATAAAAAAAAAAGGCTTCTGAGGTTATGACTGAAATTTGACTCGAGGATGATTCAGAGCAGCCTTTGTGAATCGAGTTTGACTTGGGTTTATATTTGAAGGTCTCAAAGCGCCACATCCAGGTTGCATTTTGATGAGTCATGCTCCTTGGAGGGCACTGATGTTCTAGAACAGCGTGTTGCACCGCACACAGAACTAAAAAAAGCCAAATGATTTGAGTGCCTTCACTGCATACACTAGGAGCTCCGGTAGGATTCGGCGCCGGTGACTGGTCAACGGCTTCTCGAGGGCAGGGAAGACGAACGCCTAGGTGACCTTTGACCCCCCTAGGTCTAGGTCAAGCTGGAGGGAGGAGAGCGGGGAGAGAAAACGGAGAAGAGATGAGTAAGCAAACTTTTGGAAGCGAAACCATCTAAGGTTGTACAGAGTGAATGTGTGTCTCGTCAACCCGTAGCTGTGAAGGAAAGAGTAATTCATTTAGAGAACAGGACTTCATACAGTGGTGTGAAACACAAATTATACACGCCAGCCACACGTTTCTTGGCATGCTGGCGACAGCATTTCTGCAGAGGACTACCTAACACAGACTGACTTTAATTCAAAACAAGACGTGTTATTATTATTATTATTATAATCATTAGCAAAATAGACTGAATCAAGAAGGATGTAAAGAGGATTTCCAGTGTAAATAGCTACAATGGGTATAGAAGAAAAATGATTAATTTGATTCATATAGCGCTTTTCTAACACCCAAGCGCCACGACGCTTCACGATATTGACATACTGTAGACGGCGAGACAAAAGCAAACAATAAAACCAATTAAAAACTGCGTGTGTGTGTGTGTGTGTGTGTCCGTCCCACGAAACCGACCTGTCAATCAGAGTCTCCCTCATGCTGGTGGCAATGGCGGAGGGCGGAGCTTCGCTGAGTCGGAACACGCTCTCGATGACGGACAGCTCCGTGCTGGTGGTGTCCAGGCCACAGAAGGCGCACCAGTCGTTGACCACCATGCCCCCGGCGATCACCTCGCTGCCGCGGTTCACCGTGCCAGCCTGACGACCAAAAAACACAGGTGATACGCGTCCTTAGCAACCCGCGTCACTAGGGACGGGTCCGGCACGACGGCGTCCCGTTTCAATCCCCGTGTGATGCTCGCGTCACAAGAAGACAGTTAAGAGTGAGTATAAAAGGCAGCTAAAATATCCTCAGTCAAAGGGGGAGGGTGATGACAATCTCACTGTGCGAAACAACTTGGACTCATTCGCACTGAAATAAACTTTGCCACGTGACTCATATGCCCTAAACTGACCCCCCCCCTTCCTCCCTCCCTCCCTCCTTCCTTCCCTCCCTCCCTTCCGCCCTCCCTCCCTCCCTCCCTCCCTCCCACACGTTTCTTGGTCACCCCCCCCCCCCTCTTGATACTTACCACCAGAGGGACCTGGAGCAGGGAGGACAGCTCGTCCTGGTCTTCGATGGAGGTCTTGGGATGGACCAGCCCACCCTGGTTACTGAAGGCGCAGTAAGACCCCACCAAGACCTGCTCGGCGACCGTCTGACGGAACACCTCCACCTTCAGGCTGTCCGCCAGGATCTCCTCCGTTTCCTAGGATACAGGGGGGAAAGGAGGAGGGAGCAGGGGTCACAGTGAGCGTGCGTGGCGGAGGAAAAAGAGGGAGTTGACGTGACGGAACAAGTGAGGAAAAGAGGAAAAGTACGTCCTCGGACTGTTCAGACACCACTCTTCTACACAAGGCCAGTGTCTTCACAGAGTGTGTGTAGGAATGTGCGTGTGGGAGTGTGCGTGTAGGAATGTGTGTGTAGGAGTGTGTGCGTGTGTGTAGGTGTGTGTGTGTGTGTGTGTAGGAGTGTGTGTGTGTGTAGGAGTGTGTGTGTGTGTAGGAGTGTGTGTGTGTGGAGGAGTGTGTGTGTGGAGGAGTGTGTGTGTGTAGGAGTGTGTGCGTGTGGGAGCTTTATTTTTCAGTTCTGCCGCTACCCAGCGCCGACATGAAGTGATTAAGATCTGGCTTGCA
>JAVQJS010027830.1:0-27195 GCA_036024795.1 Galaxias rostratus | reverse complement strand
CACACACACACACACACACACACACACACACACACACACACACACACACACACACACACACACACACACACACACACACACACACACACACAGCCGCCCTGCCTTTAGAGTGGAAGATTGTGTTACGCCTGCAATGCAGAACCCCCCCGCCCCCATCTTCTTCCTCCATCCTTTCAGCAAGCCCTCTGTCACCAGCAGGGGGCCGACAACATGACATCAGCACGCCCCTCGGAGGAGAGTAGGCTGGCCGCTGTGCTCCTCGCGACGTGAGGCAGAGAGGCAACGCCGGGAGCGGAGCCAGTGCATATCGACTGGGTTTTAATGGGCAGCGACGGCAGACAACAGACACACCAAAAGACAAAATAGGGAATCTACCATCGAACAGCGCACACTTGAGGTGATCACCTGACACATTCATACATGGGTGGGTGGTGAGTGTGAGTGTGTGTGTGTGTGTGCACCTTTGCACTTGAGGTCCAGGCATAGAGACAGCGGGTGTCTCTTCAGCATCTCCCTGCGTTTATCATCCAGTTGGCCGCCCACCGTGGGCCGCCTCCTCTTCTGAAAGGAGCACACACCACACACAAGAGGCTAATTAATACACTAAAACACTCACGAGAGGCTAATTAGAATAAACAGGTCAAACACAGGAGGCTAATGAACATAAGCAGAACAGGGCTGTGCGAGCCGCCTCATCGATCCCGTCTCCAGTGCGAGTTTCACCAGGACGCCTCTGTATTTCAACCAAAAAAAAACCCTCGGGGGACAGTGGGTTTTTGGAAAGGCGAGTGGAGAGACGGAGCGACTGAAAGGAGTGAGAAAAGACAGCGCAGGAAAGCGGTAGGGACAGAAAAGGAGGAATGGAGATAAGATAAGAGGGTGGGTGTGGGAGCTGAGCTGGGAGGGGTCAGCACAGCGGTCATGTGACCACGCCGCACCGCCAGTCCAGCAAAGGGAACCCCTTCAGCAAAATATGAATCCCCAATAAATTATTTACATCATATTGGTCTTCACGCTGCGTTTTCTATAACTTTTTATTTTGTTGCAAGATAGAGACAAATGGTAAAAGAGCAAAACGGTAGAAAAGTGGAGAGCTGGGAGGTGGGGGTTCAACGTGGGTGTGTGTGGGCTCGGGTTACAGTCACCTAGCCAAATCCCAATCCATGTTCCCAGAAACTCCCGGCTGGCACCACTCCGGATGCCGGAAGCGATCGATAGCCTTACCCCGGTGTCTAGTCTCGACACGTAACGTGTGTGTGTGTGTGTGTGTGTGTGTGTTCGGAGGTTGTAAGGACGGTGTGTATGTGCGGGTGTGTTTGGCTGGAGGACAGGTAAACTGATTGACCCGCGAGTTTGCGTGTGGTGTCGAGACAGCAGGATGGAGAGAGAGAGAGAGAGAGAGGGGTTGCCAGGGGGGCTCCTGAGGCTACGTGGCCCGTCGCCAAGCGTCAGACTCACCGTTTTCTCCTGCTCCTCCTCCGCATCGGAATCGCTCTCATCATCTGCAGAGGTCATAGAAAAAAACAAACATCGTTACACAGTGACTTGGGTGCTGACTCACAGACGCAAAACATCTCCATGTCAAACCGCAAGGGAATCCCACCCTTGAGCCATCTATGGTCCGATAGCATGGCTCAGAGACCGCCCTGTGGGAGCTGCTCCTGGTGCGGCGCCATGGTGATGATGTGGCTGGCTGGTCTTACCCTGAGAGTCCTCCGGAGGCTTAGACAGCGCCTTGGCCTCGTCCACGTCGCCGCTGATGGACACGCTCAGGTCCTTATCTGAAACACGCACGCTAAGATCAATCACGTGTCCAACAGGTACCGTACTCAATACCATGCGTAGGCGGCTGCCGCTTTGTAAGAACTGTCCCCAAGAGGAGAGGGTAAATCTACAGGCTGAAGGGGTCGAGCGACACCCGCTTCCGGCTGCTCACCGCAGGCCTGTCCGTAAGCACTGGCCTGAACCAGCAGGACGTAGAGGGAGGGGGGGAGGTGGCGGGCGATCTCCGTCTGTCTCTGCGTCTGCTCAAAGGGCATGGACAGATACTCCTGCACTGGGAGGGACGCCTGGGCAAAGACAGCACAGCGAGATTAGACAGTTAAAAAGTTAAAATGGAGGGTCCATGCCCACTCAAAACGCACGGTGCGACATTATACGTGTATTATACGAGTGTGATCTCACCTGCATGATGGCGTTGAGTCCCGGCTGTAAACTACTCAGGTGTTCCTTCTTCACTTCTATGCACTTCTGGATCTTCTCCTTAGAGGCCTGAGAGTCCTTGTATTTTTCAGCTAACCTACGCACAAAGGCAGTGGCTTAAGACGAGAACACGGCATAACAATGAACGTGCGTATGAAAGGGGCGTGGTCGAGTCATGGAAAGCTTGAAGATTCCAGGGTGTGTGTGTGTGTGTGTTTGTGTGTATGTGTGTGTGTTTGTACCTCTTCCTCTGCTCCAGCTCCCAGTCCAAACGCGCCAGCGTGAGCTGGTGGGGGTCGTTCTCTGTGATGTGGGGGCGGGAGATCTCTTTGGGGGCTTCCAAGTTAAACTCGTCCACACTCACCAAGTCGATCTCCTCATGCTTTGACCTGGGGCATTGGAGTATGAAGGGGCTGTTTAGACACGGCAACAGGCACTTAGGGGCAGTCCCTCAAACAAAAAAGTCCCCAAATGTTCCATATTGGCCAGGAGGACACAGTGTGACAGCAGGGCAAAGGGCCAGGGGAGGGGTTAGAATATGTTGACTTCTAGGCATGTGCACCCATGTCTGTCTGGAGTAACCGAAACCGTATTATACAACAAATGGAATGTGATTCATTCTCATTCAACAGACTGAAAATATATTTGTTATATTTGAAAAGGTGTATACTCACTTGAATTCAAGACACTTGCTAATCTCTTTTTGCAGGTGCATAACCTCATACAAGAGATTCTGCAGCTGCAGGTGCAACACGTCCACTTTTTGCTTAGCCTGAGGGGGGCACAGAGAGAATATAGTGCTGAACGGTTCGATGGGTTTTAACAATGCAGCCTCATGTGCGGTTGAGATGCGGGCGTTACCTCGTGTGTCTGATCTCTGCCTCGCTTGAGCCGCATGTGAGCCAAGCGGTTTAATTTCTTTAGGCTCATGAAGTGGATGCAGCTTTGCATGCGTTTCTCTTCCACCTCCGCACACTGTAGATAGGAAACGGACCGCTTTAACAGATGCAACGCAATGTTGATGTATTTCCCTACTACATGCATGTGGATAGAAACCTATCTATTTGCATTTGAAATGTAACAGCATTTGACACCACATTCAGCACTGGGTCACTATGGGTATAACTGCTTCAAAATAATAACAAAAAGTGGCATTTTCAAAGACGAACATTTACGTACATTTAGAATACATCCAACAGCAGAGTTCTGTGGGCTGAGTGAGTGATAGACATATCTCTGAGCTGCAGGTAAACAAAACGTCGTCACTCACCCCATCCTTTGCTCCACTGGCTTTTAGTTCCTGAATCTCTCCCATAAGTTGAGCCAGACTCTCACAAGTTTGTTTGTACTGCTGGTAGTCCTGCTCTGGGTTCCGGGCATCAAGCTCCACTTCCTCACTGTATACACGCATGTCCTGAACCTGGACATGCAAAGAACACGTTAATTGGACAAAACAAACAACAGACAACGCTCTAGAGTCTAGCCTCCTTCCAGATACTGATGGCCCTGTCGTTTCCATATGCCCCTTTGGACCTTCCCTCTTGAGATCATGCTTATTGAACGTTATAAAAATTTAATTAACACATGCGATGTCCTCGCCAGTATTTGCTGTGCACTCAATATTTACCTGATCTCCCTCTCCTCTTCCTCGCTTTCCTTCGGGGGTGACGTTACCGCCTTCACTGCGGAGCACCTTAGCTTTGCGTTTCTTCAGAGCGTCAGAAGACATTGTTGTCTAGTCGTAGAAAAAGCTTAACGTAAGTACAACGGATGAAATGTGCTAACCAGTGCTGAGAGGTGCACGGAATTTATCAACTATTTGGTATAAAAGTAACTCTGCATAGGCTCAAGACTAAGTAATTAGAAAATTGTAGCTGGCTAACGACGTTACATCGCGGTATTCGTACCGTAGAGTTAATTGTCCGTTTTGTAATATAATTTGGAAATTTCCTTTGTATAAAACAGGTCGCAAAGTAAATATATAGGTAGCAACATAAGCCTTATTGTAGCAACTAATGAACTTACCCGAGTGATCTTTAAACACAACAACTGTAGACTTTGTTACAATTGTATACACAACTTCATACAGGCGTTCTGTCCTACAGCAAGGGGTTGGTTAAAGTTGTACGGAGCCCCCAAAAGAAAATCTCAATGAGAGCTTAATATTACAATTGTATATACTGCCACCTACAGTTTAAAATGTCACCTTACACATCACTAGTGTGTCTTTCATAAACACTGTGTAGACATAAAGATAAAGTAACAAAGTCAAAATATATTTATTCATGGTTCCAGGAAAACATTTGAAAGTCATTACAAAACAAAACATTAACAACGATTTAAAATGTCGAAGCCTTACAACATACACGATTTTATTGTTCTGCCCTAAAACATTTTCTTCACCATGTTTTTAGCTCCCCTGTTGTTTACCTTTGATGAGCATAATGAAAGTAGATACCAACCAGAATTGTACATATCTTAATTATGTTCATTAGTGTGTGAATCCAGGGCTGATATGTGTTTTTTTTATTTTTTTTAGAAGTCCAATGTTTGGTTTAATTCCATCCACACTCACTTTGCCATGTCTATCAGGCTCTGTAGTGAGGTGGGGACCCAGGTCTTTTCACCTTGGACAAACACCACCCCTCTGTCTATGTAGATGACGATGCGTCCGAACGTGTACAGCTGTTTGCCCTCGTGGCGCTTAGCCACCAGGGGCATGAAAACTATGTTGTTCTCCTCTGCCTTGGTCTGGATCAGGTCTTTGAAGTTGGTGGGTAGGCCAGCCCCGATACCCCGTTGGGCCACACTCTCTGCATCCCTGCGCTCCTGCAAAGCCTCATACTGGAAGTCCTTGCGTCTCTCTGTTTGAGTAAGGTACGCTATGTTCTCCCTGGCACCAGGCTGCATGTACCCACCTGTTAAACAGAAAAAAAGAACAGCAGAGTTCATATGTGTTCTGCAATACTCGTATTTCAACATGGCGCACCTTAAAAGACACATATACCTAAACATATAAAAAAAGAGAGATTGTGACTGACCCATGCCTGAAGACACTGCCCGGTTCATTAAGTCCAGTGCTTCATTGAACTTGTCCTTCACCAGCGGCAGGGCTAATAATGTGTCACTGAACATGGTCTTCCAGCCCAGGTACCACTTAGTGATCTCCTCATAGTTAGGGCTGTTACTGAGCCACGAGCACAGCACCTGAAAGCATCCAGAAAAAAATTAAAACACATTTAATGAAGAACACAAAACGTTTGTTGCGTGGTTAACAAATATTTATCCTACAAAGGCTGTGACACAAACCCACATCCACACACTGACCTGCAACCACTTGGGGAAGAAGTTTTTGTCCAGCAGAGAGATGAGGCTGGACGGAGACAGCATGCCCTCCCAGTCCATCACCCAGTGGAAGGGCTCCATCTGCTGCTGGTGAGGGTTGATGATCAACTCTCCCAGACAGAGAGCTATAGGTGACGGGGGAAAACGGGAAAGGGAAAAGAAATAAAGCCAGACGGTGTATAAGAGGGGGCATTGAGATTTATCAACAAACAATAAAAAAAGGAGACAACAGTTACCGTACTTACAACTTATAATTAAGCCTAGCAATGGAAATAACTATAATTGTGTATGTACCTAGTTTGGGAATGATGTTCTTGACCATAAAGGCTTCCCAGGCTCCAGGGGTAAACACGTCTTTCCATGGCTGGAGGATGAGACGGGCCGAAGCGTCGCTAGGATGCCAGCGCTGCAGGGCATTGGCTAGTTTGCTGCGAATGGGCGGGTACAGGGGCTCCAGTCGAGCTTGGAGCAGAGGCAGCCAGGGGTGGAGCCAGGAGTGAATGGGTACTGTATCTGTCAAAGGGTTCCAGCTATCCACCTAACAGCAATGGAGTCAGTGTTACGAGAACACACATAACATAATCCACGTAGTTCTCAAAGCAAATCGGTGTGAGCTGCCACGTCCAACCACCGTGGCATTTGTGTCCCCCACCTCTCTTTGCAGACGAGGGAAGATGAGCTGCTCCAGCAGGTGGTTCAGTATCCAGAGAGGAAGTAGAGGGGCCCACACCTCCACGCAGTCCACCATAGGGCCCACCATCCGGGGCTGCCAGCCCAACACACAGGACCTAAGCACTGGGATCCAAGTCTCCCACAGCAGCCTGGAGGCACAAACACCAAGGCTGATCAACAGGTAATATCAGCCTAAACATGTGAGTACCTGTATATGTGCATTTAAACGCACCTGTGGTAGTGGTCCATGGATGTGTCTGGTGCGCTTGAGTGGAGCTGTCCAGATTCAAGAATGGCTCTCCACTGGCCAACTTCCTCCAGGCCGTATGCACTGTCCTATAGAGGGCAAGAAAGGAGGAGAAGGGATTTCATTTAGTCATTATCGTTGATAATCAATACACAACTTTTAAGAGATAGCGTACACGTTGCCATAGTAACGAACAAGTAAGGACTCAACCTTGAGAGGGTCCCAGGTGCGTAGTTTCTCTTTGAGTAGCGGATGAACCACGGCTACAGCCAGATCTCCCAGACCCATGGTCTTGTACTCCTCATAGTACTGTGTCTGTAATGTCTCAAAGATCCGGGCACACTCCTGGGAACGGGGTAAAACAACAGCCACACGTAGAGTGAGGATAAGTGTCTGGCCACGGGATGGTGGAGGTGGAAAACACTGACACGGTGAAACTTCCTGAGGGGAATGTGCATGTTGTGTGTGCCTACCTGCAGACTTGGCCCCACTCCAGGCGCCGTCTCTCCACTCTGGAAGCGTTCCACGAGGTCTAGCACGGACTCCAGCTTCTGGATGGAGTCTTGTTCGACTGTCAACCGCGTCTGGAGAGCCGCTGACTCGTGGGTCAGAGACACGACCACGTCTCGCTCATGCTGCAGACGACGGGCAGACTGCGGGAGCGGACGGGGAGTTCCAGCCAAACAGATAAGTAAGTACACAATGAAATAACCATTTGATAATAATAATAATGAAAAATGCATTCAGTAAAGTTTCCCTAGGCCAATAAGAACGTTCTTCAAGATGGCAGGTTACAGAGAAGATAATTTGGAGATAATTTGCAAGGAATAGTTACATTTACGTCACAAATTAATCCAGTCAGTCAGTTATTGACTGCGATGGCAGTGGTTGTAGTTGTCGAATGGTTACCTGTAGAATGTCCTGCTCTGTCAGGTCAATTAGAAGCTGTAGGTTGTGCTCCAGCTCAGGCAAAGCAAAGCCCGGGGCCTTTTGATCGCGTGGAGCTGTGCTGAGAGGAGCCTCCTCTGGAACACTGTGCTTGTTGGTCATCTGGCTATAGCTGTAGTACACCTTCTGTTCCCTGCCTGTCATGTCAATCACCTGGGAGAGAGCAGACAGGAGAAGGAGGATTTGGAAGGAGAATTGGGGCACAATTATTTTAGGTGTCTTGGGATTTCACATGCGCGTATTTCCATACCGCAGTTGTCTTCTCACCCACCTTGACCTGTGCCAGTTCTCCTGCTGGCGTGTGTGTTGTCCGTCCCACCAGCTTGCCTTTCGCCTTCAGCTCCTCCACAGTCCGGTAGGAGTATTTAGGGGCTTTCTTCTTTCCACCAGCTCCTGCTGGGTCTCTACGCCACTGGCCCAGCTCCTTCTGGAACTCCTACTCACAATGAGGAAAAATAGAAATCAATTCAGTAATCTCCATAAATAACGATTCTCTTAAACTAAATCCACTTGCTGAATTAGAGAAACCAGGTGCAAAAAGAGAAAAGTAAGTTGGACTGATAATAACCTTTTCCTCTTCTTCTTCCGAGTCAACCACAGGAAAATCTTGGAGACTCTGCTGGGTTCTCTCATTGCCATAGGCACCGACTGCTCCTTTGCCCTTGCGAACCTTAGCCTCAATGGGGGTCACGATACCTGAGGAAAGAAAAACATAAATAATACAGAACATTACATTTTATGTCTCCATTATGATAATGCATTTCAAATTAATATCAATCACAATATCTTGTTATCATTTCTCATCGGCTGTTCTGAACTAACCTTGTGCGTTCTTTCCGAGCCCCTTCCCTGGTTGGTAGCCCATCTTCTCTAAAAGTTTCTGCCCTATTCCACGCGTGTGTTTCTCCCAGGTGCCAATGTCTTGTCCGGCCCGGATTCCAGCGGCAAACATCCTCTGCGATTGGTTGCCACGGAAGTTACCACCCTTTCCATAAAAAAAAGAGAAAAGTTTTAAGACTATTGATTTAAAAAAACAAACAAATCTGTGTTCAAAAACAAATTACTGCTAAACTACCGTCTGCAGTTTCTTTGGTGCGGTTCCACGGGATGGGGGAGGAGCAGTGGCGGGGGGTGGGTCATCTTCATCTGTGTAATCAGAGTCGTCCTTCTTCTGTTGTTGCTGTTGTTGTTGTTGCTGCTGCTTTTCCTCTGCTGCAGTCTTTCGAACCCCGGCGCTCACAAAGTTGACGGGGGCAGTGTAGTCCTTTGACCTAGAGGCCAACAAAACATAAAAAAACATGATATGATCTTGTTGAATATTGTTTAAATACATTGAGCCTTTCCGTTCATTCGATGCTGTAGACATTTGAGACAGAAAAACACAGAAAAGAGTCACCTGATCAGACAAACATACACCTTAGCCGACTGTCACTTTAATTTAAGTAAACTCTAGTATTATCTCACCTCTTGCCTCCGAAGCTAGGTCTTTCATCATCAGAGTCTCCTTCAGCCCAAATGCCGTAGGTGGCCTCCTCCTTTGTCTGTCTGTGTCTACGACGATCTGGGTTGAATTCATTGGCCAGATCCCATTCTGTCACCTCAAAGCTTTCTACTTCCACCCCATCTTCCTCCTCTTCTCTTCTCCGTCCATACAGGTGGGACATCGACATGACTGGCACCTGATCTGGATTAAATTAAGGTGGTTATGACAATTGAATAATCTATACCCAACTTCTCCTGGTTAAGCTTTCTGTTTGACAGATAGCTAAATTATGCGGTCTAGGACCATCAGTTAACAATTAAGAGTTCACTTACAATATATTCACGGCAACACAGCTCTCTAAGGTATCAGCATTACGCATAGTTTGGTAATTAATTATGTATCTCCTAATGATCACAGCAGCAACAAGAATACTAAAAACTTAAAAAGTATAAAATATATATATATATTACACTGGATCCAACAATATGCTGTTTGCTGCATTATTGTTTGGCTTTCTAGCAAGCGAATTAATTTGGACATTAGCGTTATAAACCAAACACGATTATGAGCCTTACCCGAAATGTGCCCTTGATTTATTCAGCAAAGTTTTTACAAATATGGATTTATTGTAAACAACATATGTCAAAATTGTGGAGCTGAAATTCCACTCAGTGCTAATGTTACATTAGCAAGAACCGTAACATGTACGCGCAAGTACTTCCTGTTGTGAATGTTGTTCCGGTGTTATGTCGAGTTCTGCATCCCCTTTCACAAAATCCACAATGTTTGTAGTTTTTGCTAGATGTGCTCACTCCCGTAAGTTGAATGTTACTCACGGTCGGGATGCAAAGCATGGCATAACACCGGAAGTATTAGTAAACTTGTGTCAGAGTAAAAAAAAATGCCATGTTTGCAAAAAATTCAACAAGAAGAAATTACGCTCCTGCTTGGCATTTGTATCGCCCAAGTAATGGATTAAACTAGGTTTTTTAAGCAAAGATTTAACTGAACCAGTTAACTAGGTAGAACAGAATAGTCATACTGATGTCAGATTCAGGTGAAGTTTGGCAGGTAGCTCGCCGGCGAAAAGGGTCTGGCCGAAGGGGGAAGAAACATGTGACCTGTAAAAGTCAGGACCAGTGTGTTATAGACGCAGACAAAACGATTCAGCGAGTCAGAGAAACTATGTAAGAGTAACACGATCACACGTCTATATAGGTTGGCAATATATATCGCTTCGCCAGCCTAGTGTTTGCATGTTAAATACTGGTACCTGATGGCTAAACTCAGTCTTTACTAACATGACAGTATTTTCCCTCTTGTTTTTTATTCTCACAGGTCTGAGTTGAGATGCAGTGACTTTTGGCCAAAGTGGAAAGGTGAAATATGGTATTGGTTAGCATTAGTGTGAAATTTATCTAACTCCATAGTTGCGTATGGTTTATGAGGGCAGCAACGTGCTAATCTACCCAATTCATTTACCCAGAGCAACTCACTGACATTGTATCTACAAACCACCCAAGACCTGCTGAGCAGGCAGAGGACCAGTGCAAAGAGGCTGCTATTCCAGAGAGCCAATGGGAATGTCACAGGGATAATAGAGCATCATTAGATTTGGGCTGTGTTTGTTATGGCCTCGGCTCATTCTCTTCCTGTGTCTCAGCCCGCTACCAGCTCGCCATGCTTCTTCTACTGTTAGACACACTACAGGTCAAAGAATTCTGTTTTTGCAGTTCTAAAATATACAGAAACTGAAGGATTTAGCATAACAAGAGTCTGTGCTTGTGACTTTTAACAGATCCCAGTGCAGGAGTGCTGTGTTTATGACCCTGTGTTCTCCTCAGGAGAGAGAGGAGTACTGAAGGATCTTGGTCTCAGAGTTCTAACTGAAAATGAGGTATGAGTGTTCATATATATATATATATATATATATATGTGTGTGTGTGTGTATACACTATATAGACATATAGATATAGAGTATTGGGATATTGGGACTCTTCTTAATCGTTGAATTCAGGTGTTTCGTTCAGTCCCGTTGCCATAGGTGTATAAAATCAATCACCAAGTCATACCGTCTGCCTTTTAAAAACATTTGTGAAAGAACGTGTGGTTCCAAAGAGCACGACAAGTTACAGAGCGGGGTCGCCGAATGCTGAGGCACAAATGATTAAGTAAAAGTTGATAATGCTCTGCTGACTCAGTAACTGCAGTGTTCCAAACCAGCTCCGGCATTAATATCAGCACCAAAACAGTTCGCCGGGAGCTTCATGGTATGGGTCTCCATGGCTCCATCAGCTGCATGCAAGCCTTACACCACAAAGCACAATGCCAAGCGTCAGATGGAGTGGTGTTGAGAGTGCCGCCACTGGACTCTGGTGTTCTATGGAGTGACAAATGACGCTTCTCTATCTGGCGGTCTGGTGGACGAGTCTGGGTTTAGGGAACGACAGGAGAATGTTTACCTGCCTGACTGCATTATGACAACTGTAAAGTTTGGTGGATGAGGGGAAAATGCTCTACGGTTGGCCTAGACCCCTTGGTCCCAGTGAAGGGAAATCTTAATGCTTAATCTTACCAAGTCCTTTTGCATGATTCCATGTTTCCAACTTTGTGGGAACAGTTTGAGAAAAGGCCCTTTTCTGTTTCAGCATGACTGTACCCCATTGCACAATGCAAGGTCCACAAAGGCATGGTTCTGTGTGGAAGAACTTGACTTACCAGCAAAGAGCCCTGACCTTAACCCCATTGAACCGCTTTGGAATTAACTAGAACAGAGATTGCGAGCCAGGCCCTCTCGTCCAATTTCTGTGTCTGACCTCACAAATGCTCTCTTGGATGAATGGGCAAAACTTCTCACAGAATTGCCCCAGAAACTTGTAGAAAGCCTTCCCGGAAGCGTGTTATAGCTGCCAAGGGGGGACCAGCTTCCTATTCATGCCTAGGAATGTGTATTGGGACTCTTTTGTCCGTATAGTGTGTGTGTGTGTGTGTGTGTGTATATATATATGCATGTGTATGTATATAGACTGTATAAATAAAAATAATTATGACTTTATTAATTATGACTGTTTGTGACATTTTAATATTGTGCAATGAAAACATTGTAGGGATAGATGTGTGTGCCTAATTCTGATTAATCGTTGTGTTTAATCTCAGGAAGGGAAGCGGTTGGTGACCAGGCCCACTCTTTTCTACCTTATGCATTGTGGAAAAGCGCTTTACAATAACTTGCTTTGGAAGAACTGGTGTCGAGAGACCCTTCCCCTGCTGATCATTATAGGAAACAGTTTCTCCGGTATCCAAGATAGGTGTGTATTTAGATGTCAATATTTTTTGTATATGTGTCTTTTGCTGTGTGAGAATTTATTTTTACTAAACAAGTTTGGAATAAGTAGTTCACTTCAAAGGGACTCCCAACTTTTTCCTTCTGATCTCCACCAGGACGATTGATAGAGATTTTCAGCGAGATTATTGCTACATTGCTCAGGCTGTGGGCACATCGAAGGAGTGGACCCTGCCCTGCCCTCCTCGTTTGCTAGACGTCTTCAATGACACTGCCCTCATCACGTTTCCTTCTAGCAGCCTACAAAAACTCCCAGAATCCACCTGGGTTAAGCCACCTGAACCGCATTATCAAGAATGTCTTGACCTGGAGATCATTCTAAAAAAAGACCAAGCTAAACTAAAAGAAGAAAAGGTGAACAACACAAAATAGACTATAAAATATATCAATGAATCCTGGTGACATTTGGTTGCCACTGTACCATCAATTTGCCTAATCACCAAAGTGTTTGTATTGAAAACCGACAAGTTTGAATTTAAAATGTTATGGGGGGAAAATTGGATGAGAACTGATCTGGCTACCCTATTATTGTTCAATACACTGTTGCCTGGAATGTGTGTGTGTGAATATATACTTGTTTATAAGATGTGTTGTGAAAGAAGTCTGTTACTCCTTTAGGTGTTATGATAGAAAGTCATGGACCAATCTTAGTGACCTAAAAAGAGTTGAGCAACGTGTTAAATATTTGTATTTGCCATGGCTGTTTTATGTTTGATATTTTCATGTATTACAAAGGAGTATATTTTTGTCTCTTGTCATTTGTTGTCTCTAGTCATTTACCGAAACATAAAACAAGATAAACAGACAGAAAGGCAATTGTAGTAGTCAATACAATGAAAAGTTTATTGTTGTAAAAAGTTTCAAACAGTGCAGCCCCTCTCCCATTGCTAGAAAAATACTCAGTGTCAGGAGCTAAAATATCAGTAATGGTGCATGCTCATGTTTCTCCCCCAACCTCCTCTCATTAGTTAACTCTCCATTTCAGCAACATGCCAAGAACCCCACATAACTCCTGCAGCGACACCTCACTAACAGAAAACCTGTTCAAACACCCCCCGTCCTTTTTCACGTTCGCACATTTTGCTAACCGGTTGGCAATCCTCCCACTCCCACCGCTCCACTTGGTGGGATCTACTTGTCCCCCGTTCCGTTGACTCGGATTTCCACCTTTGCCGTATCACTGGTCGTGGCGACTCCGTCCACCGTCACCGGCATCGTTTTCGAAAGGAGAGCGTTCGGTGTTACCTCGATCTTGTCCACCGTGTCGCCAGGTTTTGCCAAGGTGTTATCGGCCTTCGGGGTTTCCGTGAGGTCACCGTTCTGGTTCAGGTTCTATCCTTTGCTGGCGCCACAGTGCTCCGTCGTGGCCTTTTCTTTCACTGCACTCTCCCCAGACGAGCTTTGCTCGGCTGGGCCGCTGACAGGAACGGCTGCGGTTTCTTCCTGTCCATCGTTCTTCTCTTCCTCTCCTTCTTTCCCAGTCTCTGCAGAGGTTGGTTTGTTGGCCATTTTGTTTGCCTGTTCAGCTGCCCGCTGCTCAAGCAGTTTCTGTTTGAACTCTTGGATCCGATCGCTGCGAGAACAGACATGACATAATGTCAGAAACAGTCAATAAATTAAAGTGCCAGTTGCAAATCCAAGCCCATTGCTATATACCTGTGTGAATTCTTTCTTATCCCTGTAACCAGGACCAGCTGCTCCAAAATGGTCTCAGTTGAGGGATTGAGACCCTAGTGAAATGCGAGACAATGGATGATCATCAAAGCATACTTTGTTTTACTGTAATCAAATAGATATTTCATGTTGAAAACCTAATTTGTTCTTATTTATATTACATGTCCATACCTCGGGCGTTTGTGTGTCAGCCCCGCTTTGCCGGAGCGAGCGCTCCACCCGCACTGCCTGCTGGGTAATGGAACTTAGAAACTCTAAGCTGCAGCGGGTCTGAGGGTGATCTTCGCCGAACTGAGATACAAAGTCAGGAATACAACATATTCACATACAGCGCATATGCACACACACTTACAAATGTGTACACAGATCACTCCCTACCAGGCTGGTGAAAGCAGTGAAGGCCTCTTTCTCGTGGCTCATGGCGGTGCGGAAGTCTCCTTTACAACACATCCACTGAGATAGCAGGTGCTGACTGGTGTGGGAGAGGGACGGATGAGAGGGGGGGATTAGAGTGCATGGCGTGGGAGACGGACGCGGGCAAAGAAAGAAGGGACAGTGTAGCACGGTGCTTACCTTAGTGCCGTGCGTAGGTCTCTGGGGCCAAAGAAGGACGTGTTGAGTCTGAGGGCACTCTGTAGGAACTTCCCCGCCTGCTCTCCAGACAGCAGCAACCCCAGACAGGTCTAGAGGAAGTGAGAGACAAGGCACAGAATGCTAAACAATAGAGAGTGAAAGTGTATTTCATTATTAACATCGTCTGAGGTGTGTAGTCAAGGAGACGCGTTGGACGGCGTGTCTTTAAAGGTGGTTCAGCCTTACATCCAGGGTGGCGGTGTAGGGGTGGTCCTCTCCGTGGATGGTGAGCATCAAGTGGCGAGCTCTGAGGAGGCATTTCTGGGCCAGAGCGTTCTCTGCTCCGGAGTACAGGTACACCGCCAGTAGGGTCTACACCAGGGGGCAATTATGTGACAGTCATATAATAGGCTGCTCTCCTCAGACACAAGTTACAGTATAACTTCACAGTGGTCGTACTCACGTATTGCAGGATGGTGTTCGGGTGGTCAAAGCCGAGGACTCTCTCACTGATGACCACCACTTTAAGTTGGATACTGCGGGCCTACAGGTGGGTGGATTAATTATTATTAGTATTATTATTATTAATAACAGATTTTTAAATATGCACAAAAAAAAAAACACTACGGTAAATCCGATCAAAAGAAGGCAAAGAACTACTCTAATCAAGAAAGACTACAAAACATGTACTGTAATATACATAGAGTGCAATGTGAACTATAATATAAGATAATCTCACCTCTGGAGGAAATCCCTTCAGGTAGGACACCTTTGCCAATAGGCTGAGGCAATGGCAGGCCTCAGGGTCAAGGTCGTCACACACCCTGTTATAGAGGTAGGCTGCCTCTTTCAGACGCTCATGAGCCTGGTCCAACAATCCTGTTATTTGGGACAGGGTCACAGAGGCTCTATCCAGATTTCAGACTCTAGACCATAACCGTGTGCAGAAGAAGAAAAACAAAAACACAAAGAAATTGTAGTCGGCAACACGCTTACCTTTCTGAAGGAAACTCTGGCCACTACGGAATGACAATAAAGCATCGTGCATTGGCATGAGGACATGCTTGACGACTGGCAAGATGTTGAGCACATCGTCAGGACCAATTGGTGGTTTGGTTTGGTTGTCGAGGATGTAGTCTCTCAGTCGCAGCTTTGAGAGCACAGAAAAAACTGTGAGATTTACACAACGAACGCACACCGACAGGAACTTCATATCTCGGTTTTTGCTACTGTTGGTGGCCAAATAACGCACCTGCAATCCTGTCTTCAGGCTGAATTCTCTTAACAGAGTCAGCTTCTGCAGTTTGTGATGCTCGACAAGGTTGTTAGGAGTGGACCTGTAACAGACGCAACATTGACGCGGGTTGTATTTGCTAATTAGCAACAGCTATTTATGCCTCTGGGCTAAAAAGCACACACACGCACACACGCACACACGCACACGCACACGCACACGCACACACACACACAGTATCAAATACCTAATGACAACCTGTGGTTATTTAATTTGCTCACCCCAGGTTTTCCGTGAAGCCATACGTCTCTGCTGCGTCCTGGCCAATCAGGTTCCAGAGCTCGACTCCGGTGAGCGTTGTCCAGGGTGTGGTCTCGGCGGCGACGCTCCCGCGGCCACGGCGCCTCGACTTCTTCTTTGCCTCCTCCCCGGCAGCGTTGGCATTGAAATGGGGCACCAAGAGGCAGCACAGGAAGTGACTGACAGCTGCTGACAGACTGGAGGTATCCACGGTCTATGAAGAGACGATATGACATTACGATAAAAAGAGATCTTAACTGACTTCAGAATAAAAGACAATAAGATGGCGTTAATGGTGCACCTGGAGGAAGTTGTTGAAGATTCTTCTGGCTGAACGGATTACAATGTCGCCCATCACCAACCTCTGAAAGAGAAAATTGTGAAACGGAGTGTTGTTTTAAATAACCCCTAATAACCGCAATCTTTCATTAATATAGTTTTGTGACAGATGGTGGGGTTCACGCGCACCATTATATGTCTTAGTCGCTCTTTGTGCTCTGATTGACTTATTGCCTTGGCAACGTAACCCAGGTAGCGGAGGTTGATGCCTCTGTGATGCATTCCCAGTTTTAAGGTAGCACCATCCATGGGTACCTCGTAGTCCTTTAGACAACTCTCCAGCTGCCAACATCAAACAAAGACACACGGAAAGATAAGCTTGGCAGAATAAAAAAAGACACCATACAATAGGACACATTAGGATATCTAAACAGCTGGTAGCCCACATGGATTCTCTACTCACAAAGCCAGGTATCTGTTGTTTGACAATGAGGGCTGCTGCCTCCCTTTGTAGTCTCTCCTGCAGCTTGGTAGATTCAATGTCACCGCTGGGAAACGACACACCTGGGTACAACAGGAGCATGCATTGTATCTCCACACACTGCCGGCAGAAGATAGGTAGGCTCTGTGGTGTGAGGATGCGGACACGCGGGGCTACCTGGAGTGAAGATGCTGGGGTTGAAGCGCATCTCGAAGATGATGTCGCTTACGGAGCCCACGTCTTTGCATGCACCTCGTACTGCGTCGGTCCCTCGAGAGTCCGCTGTGGGCACAACGGCAAACGTTAAGCACCGAGCAGCTGGCAGAGCCGACCATTTAAAAAACAAAGGCACATGCACTTACCTGCTGTCACACACTCCTCGATCCCTCCGCTCTCCTCCATCCTCTCTTTGGCGCGTTTGGTGAACTGAGCGTGTCTTAAATGGTAGAGTGAATTACATTAACATGAACTAAAAGTAGACGGTTAAAAATACAGAAATTGTGTCAACATACACAAGGGCAAAATGGTAAGGGCTTTCTGGTCTGTTACGGTGCTCACTTGTGTTGAATGAAGGCCTGCAAAAGCTCCGGCCTTAGTCGGCAGAGCCCATGAGGGAAGCTTCTAGGCAGCCCGGTGTCCGAGTGGTAATTCTCTGGCCAGCCCGGTTCATCTGCGCAACTCTCCGTCTTCTCCTTCTTCGTTTCAACAACCTCTGTCGTCACCTCCTCCTCTATTGGGCTTCTCCCGCCTTCCGCTTCGACCATGGGTCTAAAGTTGGCGTCCGCTGGGAGGCTGCGGAACACGTCCAGGAGGTAGAACCTGCCGTCGGCCCCGAGGAGCCCCTGGGCGTCTGCCGAGGTGAACAGTGGCACCGGGTGGCCGTTGGGAGACATTACAGTGTGCCTCTGCATTCCGAGTGCCTTGGCAGCCTGGGCCAGGAGCTCCAGAAGTTTCCTGCGATGTGGGGACTCAAGCGGCCCCGCCGAAAGTCCATACAGCAATCCCCTGATGGGGACACAACCAAATAGGATCAGATACACTGGTGACACATCGTATCTTAACAATGCATCATTGATACTAGTAAAAACACCATCGTAGATTGCAGATAATCGAATCCCACATGACATTTGGCCCATAGAAAAATTGCTGTGTACCTTCCAGTAGTCCCCTTAGCATGTTCCGGGTCCTCCAGGCCAGGGGCCAGGCCCTGAGCAGACAGGCGAACCCCTCTGTAGTCCACAGTGGCAGTAGGTAGGGTGTGCAGCGCATGTAGCGCCCCCTCTAGGTCGCTGTACGCCTGCACTCCTTTCAGCTCCAGCCTCTGAACAGCCCTAGGGAGCGCAACCAAAGACAAAACGACAGGAAACATAATTCATTTGACTTCACCTCAATAGTTTCTTCTCTGATCTGTTCCGACATGTTGGTTCAATGATCCGTGGATTCGATATCGCTTTCCCCTCACCTGCGTCCTCTCTCACCACCAGCCACAGCCCCTGATGCCCCCTGGCCCATGAACAACCCGCCCCACAGGAAGGCGGGCTCGTCGAGGCCGCCGCTGATTGGCTCCACAAAGCCGTCCATCACACTCTCCGCTCCTTGAGCCACCACCCACACAAATGCACTGTTCACCTGCATGTACAGCAGGAGACAAAAGACACGTGAGAGAGCATGAGGAAATGATCCCATGGACAAAGTGTGACGGTTGCTGTAGCATAGAGTAGCAAGGCCGTGCCACGAGTTGCTTACCTGGAGCAGTGCTCGGTCTCTATTCAGCCTGTCCTCCAAGCAACCCTGGGGCAGGTCTCTGGCTACCTGCAGCTCCTCATTCCAGTCTGGGGACTGAGCAAAGGCACGTTACACGGATTACCCCTGGCCCCAGAACACATTCCATTGTAGCACGGGCATGGTCGTTACGTAAGCATCCTGTCATGCTGCTACATACATGTGTCATGGCGTTTTCTTCCAGCCCCAGTCTGCTGAAAGTGTTTTTGTGCATTCGGGAGGCGCAGGAAGGGCCGAGCCAACACAGGGTGCGATACGGGGTGGGCATCACTTCAACGGGAGGAAGATGGGATCTGCAGGAGGAAAGGACGAATCATTACCCACACCCTTCCGATACCGCAGGTAGATTAGATCGTGATGGATTCCGTGATCCCCCCGACAAACATTCCAGTGGTTTGTGAGAGTAACCTGTTTCTGAGAGTAGCAAGGCCCTCTTTGAAGCCAGGACTGATGTGAGAGAGCAGGTCATGAAGACTGTGGCAGACTGGGGAAGGCTGCACTGGACGAGGATCAAACACGTCCACCGTGGACCTGCAAAAAGGAGGAGAAGGTAAATAAGAGGGTTAACACCTTGGCGGGAGCTACGATAACGTACCATGGTAAACAAACATTGAGCACATGGCTATTCACTGGCACCCGACAGAAGCGATGCAGCGCTTTAGGAGAACGGTTTTGCACCTGTTTAGGTAGAACCCTCGTGGACAGGATGTGATGTCACATCTGCGTCCTTCCAGAGTCATGACGGTGATGTACAGGAAGTCTCCCTGCAGCTTCCTGTGTCCAGGGGGTGGGTTCCAACAACTGAGGGACATGTCCTGAATACAGCTGGGAACCTGATTCAAAGTCATAAAGACAAAGAGTAAGAATATAAATGTAATAGGTTTATGAACAGCACCTTCTCTTTTTCGTTGCTAATGTTTTTGAGAGTAAATCTACATTTTGAGTATGGAAGTACAAAGCATTTACCTCTGGCTGGGAGCTGTGGGGTAGCAAAGCCATAATAGGCCTCTCTAAGGATCCGGGGAGGAGGTATTCAGGAAGAGCTCCTTCCTGATTGGCCGACTCTGTCTTTGTGTTGCTTGCCGCACGTTTTAGACTCTTACCATTGGATAGGATTTGTGATTCTGTACCGACCAGAGAAGAGATTGCACTCCACACTTTTGTACTTATCAAAGCATTTTTTGGCGTGCTTGGTGATGACGTTGGAGTGTGCGTGCGTGTGTGTGTGTGTGTGTGTGTGTCTGTGTGTGTGTACCTGCGGCATGGGAGTGTGTGAGGTTCTCCAGTATACTGATAGAGCGTCCGTCTCTCAGGGCATCTTGAGGTCCAGGGGCTCGGAGAAGATCCAGCACTCGCCCCATATGAGCTCTGGCTGAGCGAGGAGAGTAGGGCTCTGGGGACGTAGGAGCAGTTCAGCTTTCACAAATCACTATCGGTATGCCACTGCAATTTTTGGTAAAATGCCAATGCATTAGAGACACTGGAATATTTGTAGTAATGAAATAAAGCATTATAGTGAAAAAAGAGAAACTCTACAAAAAAGCATGTCTGACCTTCAGAGAAGAGGAGGAGGAACGCGTAAGAGTGAAAAGAAGTAATGCTGTTGTACCTTCCACTAGACGGATGGTGGTGCCTGGTTTGAGCCCCTTCAGACTCTGAAACTCTGCCAGTGGGTCGAGGACAGTCCCAGTTAGAGCCAATGAAAGACTGGAGCGTGGACAAACCTCCTCTCGAGCTAGCACCGCCAACAGAGCATCCTGGACCAGCCAGAAGCCATGAACCTGCAGGGGAGACACAAAATCAAAACACATACGAGTGATGAATGGGGATATTTTTTATGACGTGAATACATTTAACATGACAAAGTTGCAATCAAAGTACAAAAATGCTTTGGCTATGTCCTGATGTTTGCTTTTTTTTTCATCGTACTGTACATGCGCAGTTTTGTTCCATAATCCATCATAGTTTCAGAATTCAAACCAGTTGGATCAGGATTCGGCGATAAGCCACTTTTCAAGCTATTCTCTGGAGTTTTTACCTGCATCTCAAAGGTCTCCACTCCAGCCCCCTGGATTTTCACTGGGAAGGTGTCCTCCTCTTGCTTCATTACAGTTCCTCTATCTACATTGGCCAGCGTTTCTGACAAAGAAGACAAATCAAGGAAACAGGATTCAGAAAACCACAAGCGTGGTGTACTCTCACTGAGTAAAAAAGGTGGAGAGGCCGAATGAAGAAAAGACAGAGCCAGCCGCGGTGGATTTCCGGGGTGGCGTATCGCCTGGGGGTAACAATGAGTGTGCTTGAAAAAGTGTAGGAAAGCAAAGGTGTGGTTCCCCTTCAGCGTTGTGTATGCTAGTGAACACACACACACAAGACCAAACGTTTTCAGAAACCAGTTCATTTGCATACTTGCCTCATGTCATCTAAGGAAAAAAAAAACAGCCACACCTAAAGCTGGCATCTCTCGAGTTCAGTGGAATAAAAACACATGTCATACAAAAGATATTTATATGGCACACGGTTTTTATGGAATGCTTGGTATGTTGCTACCTTTGTCAGATACCAAGACTACAACCTATCTACAACCTCAATGGCTCTGAGCACATTGCTAACATTTTCTCTAGTCCTTGACCTCATTTCGGTTGAACAGGCCTGCACCATACATGAGCTTATGTGGCGTGGTTATGCTTGTCTGTATAGCCGAGTCCTTCCTCCTCCTTGCAGGTTTTGAGTCCTTTTCCACCCTCCCTCCAACTAGATACTGCAGTCGTCCGCGTGCTACATAACACAATGTCTGTAACAAAACTGTGAGTTGTGTGTAAATACACTGTAAGCCATGAGCAATTCAAATTTGATATTGTTCTATATTAAGGCAAAAAGATTGAAGGTCTGTTCCAATGATAGGGACTGAACATATCCTGGTGGAGTCGGGCCTCTCAGATGAACACCTGAAGAAGGTGAATAACTTTACGGAAGACACTCGCTGTTCAGTCCAAACGTGTTTCAAGGAATTAGAGAGTGTCAATCATTCCGTTGCCCCTAGGAACACGCATCCTTCAAAGGGAAGAGAAACCACCTCAGGACAGGCTTCCCTGGAGAAATGCCAAGATGCTCTTTTACAGTCCCCCCCACACCCACTCTCCCTACCTCTTGGCCTGGGACCTACCTTTAAATTTATGACGAACAGGGAGGAGCACAGGGTTAACTTAGCTGGAACCAACAACTGTTTGTGTGTTGGTTCACAAGGCAGAGGAGAAACAAATCAGGTGGAAGTATACCAAAAAACTGGAAGGAGACATTGGCACAATGAGGTAAGTTGGCCAAGAGTCACAGCAGAATCAAGAATGCCTCGCCCTTCGCTTTGATGAATGATTCTATCCGAAGGACTAAAGTGTTTGCTGCAAGATGAGACCTAGTGTCTTGTGGCAGTGTACAACTTAAAACACTTTGGATTCTACTTACTTATTACTTACTTATTATGGGTTTCAATGTTTCCCCACATTTGTCGTCAGATGTTAAGTTAGACAGTAAGTTTGCTAGAAAAAAAACTGAGCTACACGGAGGTCTGTCAAACGCAACAGTGAATTGCTAAAACTGCGAACCTTTTCACACACCAATGAGGGAGGCACTGGACAGGGGAAAAAATAGGAAGTGGGAGAAACCTAGAGAAGAGAACGGTAGAGCCAGGCTTACTTGCAAAAGTTATAGACTCTTACCCAGCACTCCTTGCTGTCTTCCTCCTCTCTTAATTTTGTCCTTCATTTCTTGTTTTTGATCTCTCTTCATGCCAAGTCGTTTGTGCTTTTTCCTGCGATGGAAGCTGCCAGCGGAGTCTTGCTTGATTGTTTGCAGACTGAGAAAAGTGGGAGGGAGCGATTGTCTCAGAGGCAGTCAATGACTGGATATGTCAAGATGTGGGTTAATGTAAATGTGAGTGATCAGGGACGTGAGTCCTGCTCCTATGCCTCTTCTTGGCAAATGTGCAGGCTTATCTTTTTTCCTGACCAAGTTAACCACACCCTCCTATTGCTCAACATAACCCATTCGCTCCCTCTCTCCAACACATTCTATCGGGCTGGGTGTGTCTCCTGCTCTCTTTATTGGGCTTTTACTTTTCCCCTCCCCCATCCAGCCCTCTACTTTCACTCATATTTGTTTTAAGTAGCGTTTCCCTTTTTACCCTGGAGGAAAGGAGTGATCTTATTTGAACCACTGTTATGTCATCGCTGACACTTTATGATTTAATAAACATCAGAAGAAGACAACCTGATGCATGGAAATGATATATGTAACCCATCGCATTTGCTTGAAGAACCTTGCAAACATCTGAGAAAGATTTACATAAAGTAGCTTACAAACCTTATTTGTTACTTGAATTTTAAAAACACTCAATAAATAAAATTAAGTAAAAAGTATGGTTATAATAGTTATTCTCATCAAGTCATCTACCAGTCAATTGACTGGAAATACCTGATTTTAATGCTGAGCAAGTCATAGAATCTGTTTAGAAGTTTTGTCAACATTTTATTATTATTGTTTATTGTCAAGCGGAGATCGGCAAAGTTCCTAAGAGCCATGCGTCTCTTGT
Organism: Galaxias rostratus; assembly: GCA_036024795.1. Taxonomy (NCBI): domain Eukaryota; kingdom Metazoa; phylum Chordata; class Actinopteri; order Galaxiiformes; family Galaxiidae; genus Galaxias; species Galaxias rostratus. Next base: position 4,044 of record JAVQJS010027830.1, on the reverse strand, counting down.
CGGTTAATCGTCCATTCAGTCTTGACGTCACTTTATGTTTGTGGGCGGTGACGGTGGGTGACATCGCCTTGGTGTTTTGTGATCAAGCTGTCCAGAATGACCGGGCAGTGGAAAACCTACTTGGACCAAATTGAAGGACAGTAAACTATATTTGAGACTCATTCAGTATTAACGAATGTAACGAAAGGGTCTGTCGTGAATCGTTTAGTCATATACCGCTGGTCTTGTTTGAGACGTGCATAATACTAAGACTATTCAAGACATTACAATTGACAAGTGAGTGTCCTTTTCATTTTAACAGTAGCATTAGCATGCTACCTTAGTTTAAGGCTAGCAACGTAGTAGCTAACTCTTGAGTGGAGAGCACGTTGCAAGTAATGATGCTCAATTATTTTGTAACGTTTTTCGTAACAAATTAGCTCATGTCATAATGCACAAATATACAGTCATGTAGTATTATGTTAGCCAATGAAATGGCGTTTATGTTATGTAACTGACTTTGTATGTTTGTATTTGCTCAGTGTGTGCATCTTCTACCTGAACTGAGCTAATGTTACTAGCTGCAGACAGCATTGCCAAGCCCACCGCCAGGCAATACATTGCTGATTGATAACCAGCAAACTAAATGATCTGATGATCTGATCTGTCTGTCTGTATTTTGAAGGACTGGGCTAATCTTTGTTTATCACAGTGATGTTTAAGGCCTAGAACGTTATGCCATATAATAAGCATTAATCCATACAGCGAATTAATCACTGGTGTGTCTGGCAGCCATCTATTGAGAAGAGACCATGCATGGGCCCTCTAGTAGCCGTTGTCAGAGGGGGCAATTTTTATAGTCAACCCATTCTTTATCTGTTTATTTCTTTCACCAACAGGCTTAGACAGTTCCAGGACCAGTCGGCACTGATCCGATTCCCTCAGAAACAGAGGGCTGGGTTCAGGGATTTGGGAGATGTCACAAGGCTCTGTGGAAGAGGGGTCTGTTCTTCAGATTGCTCCCTGCATCACTGTCCAGGATCTGTCGGAAAAGCCCATCAGTTCCAGAGGAGCGGGCATCTCTGTGGAGCAGGTTAGAGTAAGTATGGTCGAAAACTGTGGGTTTGTGGGGATGTGTTTGCGTTTAGGTGGGTGCGTGCTCGAACATCAGTGTAAGCAATGTGTAAATGACCCCTTTCAAACATACCAGGCTTCCTCTTGGTGAAGGAGTAGTCTCACTGCATAAACGGAGTGTGTACCTTGGATTATCTGGACTGTTACACTAAAGATGCCTTACACTGGTGCTTCCAGCGAGGGTTTACCCGCTATTACTATTGACCCTGTGTGATTGACCCACATTACTGTTAACCCATTGTGACTGGTGTTAATTAATTTGACCTCAACCGTGCTTGGCCTCTTGTTGACGGTCCAATGTAAATTCTTCTAATGAGAGTCAATCCTCAGAAACATAAACACCAAAACGTACGCCTATGTAGGTTCTATGATTTGACGACTAAGTCTCTAACTGATCGACTGGTCAGCTAGTTAAGTAATCCTCAGGGGATTGAGGGCTTTCTCCCTTGACCTCTTCAATGCACACACACACACACACACACACACACACACACACACACACACACACACACACATACACACAGCCTCACACGCTTGCACAGAGGTCGGAACAGTGAAGGGCATTTGTGTGCAAGCGCCTCAGTGTTTTTTGAAAGACACCTGTTGCATTCGCTGGCCCCCACAGAGCAACAAGGGGAATGGTATGTGTGATAGTGAAGGGTGGGTGGGGTGGGGGTTGGGGTGTCTGGTGTCATCAACACCCTTGTGATAGTTTCCCCAAGAGAGTTATGATCCCATTGTCTCTTTGAAAGGCAGTTTAGAGAAAGGGCGTTCCTTTAACATTCATTCAGTTCTTAACTGACAACGTATGTCTCACTTTAGAATCACTACCCGCACTGAGCCAATGAGGGCCCACCCTAAATATATCAACAGTGTTGGAGCTCAGACAAACAGGATTCAAATACTGGTCTGAATGTTGTTTTTGGGAACCCAGGCAGGCTACCGTCATATACGTCTCCGTGGGATGCAATTGCCAGGTGCGAGGGACACTGGGTCAGTCTCTTTAGCAGGTTTAGTCTGGTGCCACATGTCCCAGGGTCAAAATCTCACCGCCCATCACATTCCTCCGGCGGCTGTCCGAGGCAGAGAAGCAGGGGTCCCTTCCCCTTGCTGTGACCTTTGGACATGTGATCGAATGTTCAAAAGTGGTTAAGGCGGTTTATTTACCAGCTTGTTACTGAGCGGTGGTCAGCTGCGTGGGGATGTAGGCAAGCGGAGGAGGAGAGGAGAGACGGCTCGCCGAGGGCCGGGGAACAATGCGAGGCTTTGTGGGGTTGGCTCGGCGGACGTCTGCTCCTCTGCTCTCCGTTCCACCCCGCACCCACCTCACCCCCCCGTCCCTTGTCCCCGTGCGCTCTCTGGTGACAGGAAGTCTCAGGTTCGGCGGTGGAAACCGTGGGGGGGGGGGGGCGACTCGGGACAATGTCCACGCCGGCGCCGCCGGCTGAAACTCTAGAGCTCCGCGGAGTGACTGCCTTAGCGCGGTCGGCGGATAACGATCCGCTGACAGAACCCTTTATCGGTCCTTATCGTGTCAATCTGCATGTAAGAAGGAGTTAGCGGCGGTTGAATCCGGAGCTATCAGACACGTATGACAGTGTGTTGGTCTCTGCACCCGTGGAAGAACGTCGTGTCTATGTGCTGCCTTTTTTGATCGTGTCAAATCCACACAGGTGTCGCCGGGAGCAGACGAGGCCTCCCCTTCCTCCGCTTCCTCCTTTGAGATGATTGACGCAGAGTCTGTCCCGCCCCCTTACCAGCTGGTGGAGCCCCATTGGTTCTTCTGTCGGCGAGCTGATGAAGTAGACTCCTGGCTCCCCTTCAGCATGGAGGACTCGGAGAGACTTGAGAAAGCGCACGCCGCTGGTGAATAAGACGCGTTACAGACAGACAGGGGTTGATTTACCATGTGTGCGTGAGAACAGTGCATCGGAGTGACAGTTTAAAAAGCAGCTTTACTGTCGATGTGATCTTATCTACTGTCTGTTGTCCAAATGTTTTCTCTGGCTCACAGCCCTCGGGGGCTTAACAGACTTTGTTATTATGGCCCGTCTACTGAATCCCTTTCTGTGTGTGTATGTGTTAGTCATTTGAATCTAAACGGGGGTGTGTGCGTGTTCAGAAGGAGACGAGGAGGAGGAGGTGGTGGTGGCGGTGGACGGGGAGCGGTACGACGTGCGGGTCAAGGAGAGGAAGCGCTACGCCGTGTACTGGGACCAGGCTCCCTCGGAGGTGCGACGCTGCAGCTGGTTCTACAAAGGGGACAAAGACAGCCGCTTCCTCCCCTACAGTGAAGACTTCAGCTCCAGACTAGAGGTAAGAGACACTGTGGTCCGTGTCGAGGCCTCTGGAAGTTGCCTGCAGCTCACAACAAGTTTGACATTTCTTTTTACTTTTTCTTTTATTTGTTGATCATTCTCTCTGTCTCTTTCTCACTTCCCTCTCAGGAGGCTTATATGGTAGCGGTCACCCTTAACGAGTGGAAGAGTAAGCTGGAGTTTCCTACAGGAGAGACGGTTATTCTTCACAATCCCAAAGTAGGACTTTTCAGCATCTAGTAAATATAAAATTTGATAGAACCCCAATGTGTGCTCCATATAGCATGACTGATGCTCATTTCAGAAATGATCTTTTGAACATTGGACATGAACAATTATGCTCTCTTCTTCTTTCGTTTCCAGCTGATCATGCAATACCAGCCAATAGGATTGCAAGATGAGTGGGTCTCCTCCCCTTCTGAGCAGACACGCCCCCGGACGGTCAAGAGGGGAGTAGACAACATATCCGTCGAGATCCCAGACAGTAGGTGTTTGTGTGTGTGTGTGTGTGTGTGCGTGGGCGCGCACGCGTCTGTGTTTGTCTCACTGTAATAATATTGTCTGTCGTAACTTGGGAAAAGTTAGCCTTCCTCATCTCTCTTGTGATTCCAGG
>JAVQJS010027819.1:0-16615 GCA_036024795.1 Galaxias rostratus | reverse complement strand
ACTTTCTGTATGAGACTAATTAAACCTGGTGTGTTACAAACTGGGACAGTTAAATACCTGGGGTGGGTGGGGGGGTCCTGGAGGACTGGATTGGTATAGAATACAGGATATTAAACTTTTAATTGTAATTCATTTGACTTAAAAAAAGGAATTAAATGTGTTTGTTTTTTGACAGATTTGGGGGTGTTGCAGGTGTGGGGTCTAAGGCCCAAGCCTCCATGTCTCTCTATCAAAACTCCAACTACGCGGAGCCCTACCCACAGGGTCCGGTCTCCCTGCCGCTTGGCTCCACCCTTTACGTGGGCGTCGCCGTTGAAGAGAGGGATTCCCGCTTTGTGGTGGTCCTGGAGGACTGCTACGCCACTCGCACCTCCAGCCCTGATGGACAGGACAAATACTTCCTGGTTCAGAACAGGTCGAAATTGTAGTTTATAATAATTGCTCTCTACTCAGTGGTATGGACGGGACAAACACTTCCTGGTTCAGAACAGGTAGCTATTGTAGTTCATAATTACTGCTCTCTACTCAGTGGTATGGACAGGACAAATACTTCCTGGTTCAGAACAAGTAGCTATTATAGTTCATAATTATTGCACTATTCATTGGTTGATTGTTATTATGATGATTATTAATATTGTAATTTTATTATAAATTATTCTATTATTATATTTATAATTATAATAATAATAGTCATCATAACAATATTAAACACAAATCATTATTATCATTCTAATTATAATATTAATAATAATTATTATTATTATCATTATTATAGTAAACTGCACAGGGACAGACCCGGATGTAATGGAGTAACAGAGGGAAAGTATGATTCTGACCCGTGTGTCTCTCACAGGTGTCCCAGTGATGGACGTCAGGTGACGGTGGTCGAGAGCGGCTCGTCCCTTCAGGCTCGTTTTTCTGCGCTGCTGTTCCTGTACCAGGGAGACTACCAGGACGTCTTCCTGCACTGCAGCCTCAGCCTGTGTGACCAGAGGAGCTCCTCCTGCTCTCCCGTGAGTCCTACTGATCTTTATGCTTCATGTTGGTTTTTATTGTTTTAGTCATGAAATAAACGTATTATTAATAGTATAATTATAACGTATTTAATTATAAATTATTATTATTATTATTGTTATTATTAGTATTGTTATTATTACGTACTTAATTATGAATTATAATAATAATAATAATACTATTAATAACAATAATAATAAGAAAAATAATAATATAAAATTCTGTCACAGTCAATCAATGATATGATATTGGCCTTTAACATCCATGTCTCTTTACTTTCTTCTTCTTGTCTTCTTCCAGGTGTGTTCCAGAAGGCCATCCCGCTCAGCTTTCAAGTCTAAACTTCTGGAACCTCTCACCATCGGACCAATCACCTGTGAGTACAAAGCAGTTTTTGCCTTCTCTGTCAATCACCTATCGATGATGTCATGATGGATTTTGTCATGGTGACCATGTGTTTCATTTCTCTCTCCACTAGGGGGCAAGACACAGGGGTGAGGACACAATTTCTGCTGTATCTCTGTCAATCAAGCTCATACTAAACCATTTGTCTCTGCTTGCTTCATTAAACTACAACTGTAACTATTATTACCCAAATATACTTGAATCAATGCTGTTAAAAATACTCATAGATGGATAGATTGTGTAGTAAGTAAATTTGTAAGATTTGGTTTCAGGCCATAAACTTTGTTAGGCTAACAAATGCTCCTTCTGATCCTTATGCATGCATATGTTTTAGGCAGTCATTTCTGTGATTAAAACCTTGAAATAAGTCTAATGTTTTACCTTGTACTTTACGCACGCAAACATACATTCACATGCATACAATACCCATTCATCTGATTTGATCTCATCTCCAACAGTGGTGCAGTGGTTAGCACTGTAGCCTCACAGTAAGAAGGTCCTGTTTTCTATTCCAACCGGAGGTTGAATATATATATATATACATGTATTAATTTATTCATATATTGATGTTCCCTTCCTTAATACCTTCTGTTTATCTTAAGTTAAATGTGATATTATGCCTTTTTTGAATATATATTTGTATATTTGTATATACATACGCACATTGTTTAACTTTCTATGACTTGTACAGTGATCTGGAGTGTGAAATGCTCCTATAAATTACATTTATTATAATTTATTATATTTAGCATGCCAGCGGTACTGCGGACTGATTGGCTAAGAAGCAATTGTGTTGTTAAGCCTTTGTGACCGGGGTTACACCTACATGGTAGCAATAATATTTTACAGATGAATTGGAACCTTCTGTCATTTCAACAAGACATAATTTACAGTGAAGCTTTTTTTTAAAATAGCTTTTAAGATAAACCATATACAGTACTGGTCAAAAGTTTGGACACACTTTCCCTTTAAAGTGAATGGGAAAGTGTGTCCAAACTTTAGACTGGTGCAGTATTTCATTCACTCATTCGGGGCAGAATCTTGGTATGTATTACTGTGGACCTTTTGAAGTGATGATAAGGGTCTAGATATAATGCCAGTGTGACGCCAAAGTGCTACTGCTTGAGCAGACATGACAGTGAGCCACAAGCCTCCCCAAAGCCAAAGAGGCCTATCTCACTCACAGCCTCTGATTAGTATCTGTATCCCATGCTTCAATGGAGCTTAGCTGGCTGCATCGGAGCGGTAGCATTCCTGCCACTTCTAAAAAACTCAGCTGAGAAACACAGTCGCACAACATGTTCTGGTATGAGTCCCATCTGCTACTTTACCAGATATTTTAATTTCACAAATGACAGATTTGCTAATTGATCTATTCTTAAAAAAAAATTATGTGATGTGATGTCACAATGACACAAAGAATTTTCAATCAAGTTGGAACATTGGAAGCACATCAATTACCATAAAAATATCTCAAATTTAAACTTTGTCTAAAATAAAAATGGATCTCACAATTAATATTAATAGTAATAATAATAACAATAATCATCATCATCATCTCATAATCACTCATATTGTGCCTGAGAAAGTTTGTTTTTTCAAAGTTGTTGTGCGACAACTGCAGGCATGTTTACCGTCTTTGCATTGCTGGCAGTCCATGCATGTACAGTAGAGTTTGCAGACCTCTTAACCTCTGGTTCCCAGTGTGAAGGAGTGATCCTATTATCCAGGCATGATAAAGCCACTTAGTACTAGCTACTGCTGCTGAGGTCAGAACAAAGGGTTGAGGGCAGAGTGCCCCCCAGCCCCCCAACACACTGCTTACTTTGCATGGGAATCCAATTTAGATTGAAACAAAATGCATCATTCATGTTGCCTCTTTTACACAAATGCCAATACAAAGTCATTGCTCCACATTGCACAGTAGATTTTAATTTGTGGTTAATCACTATTGATATACTATATGTGGATATTTGACAATTTTAGTTCCTTGTGGCTGATATATCTTGTGGCTTAAACCTATTTAAAATACATTTATATTTATGTACTGTAGTTTTTTCCCCTGCTCTGCAGTTGCTTCCATGAAAACAATTTCCAGTCTTGTTTCACCCAGATTTCCAAACAATCTTGCTTGAAATGTTCTCCATCTAAAGCAATTTTAAAACCATTTCTTGCCCAACATTATTTTTAGAATCTCATAGAACATTTCACAGAATGTGATATAAACAGATTGCCTTATGGAAGTTGATGCATAGAGAAAGTACTTCCAAAAAGAAATAATAAAAAAATGGATAATGAGTTTTTATTTCCTTGCAGTCTGGCCAACTGAAATAATCAAAACATGTATTTAAAACATAATCAAATACAAGCCTGTCCTTGTTATTATTGCCATATCTACATCATCCAGCAGTCACCCCAGTTACATATTTCAGCCATAAATGAAATGCATTATACATGGACAAAGTAAAATAATCTTACCTAAATTTTGATAGTTATCTTTTTAATGGACTGCAACAATTTCATTATTGCACAGAAATGACAGAGAAAGGCCATATAGTCACTCCAAGGAAAAAAGTTGAATACGTTTTACTTCATGTAAAAGGTTAACTTAGTTTAACTTAGTTTATTTCCTCAGTAGAATCCAGAAGTTTGTTTCCCCATCGTAGATGGCCATATAGAAGTATAATATGATCGGCCTTATGAGTTGGGCAGTAGACAAGGGAGGGTTTTTGGGTTTTGTTTTTCAGTACTCTACTCCTCCCCCATCATGCCATGTTTATTGCATGCCTCTTGATAATTACAGTAAGAAATTCAAGAAAGTAAAGTCATTAAAACTTACAATGCAATTGTGGTACCATTTTTTAATTCCACAATTATTCTTGTAAGATGTAATTGATGCAAATTCCCATTTACATGTTTTTAAGGTTTGATGAATTTGTAAACTGGCAATTAACAACTTTCTGAAGCATAAGCCACACATGCTTCCTATGCCCTGGAACATAAAAATAACACAACAAAGGACATAAGACAAGACAGGCTGTACATAGTATAACTTCTGGTGCCGCATAAGATAAAATGCTTGGTTCCGAAAGGGAACTTTTACTGAAGCAGAGTTGGACATTTTGTTTTCAAACAGTTTGTTTTTTGTTGTGTTTATTACAAAGTATGAAATAGTATTTTAAGCATAGTTAATTGTTGCTGGTTTTTGCTCTTTCGGGAAATCTGTGTCATTTTGGTAAAAGGTAAAAGTTGGCAGAAATGTTCACATGGCAAATAACTGACAGCCTACATTTTTTAGATCTATTTCTGTTTTACAAGATGTTATTATTCTGTATACTTGCTTGCAAAAAAATTATTTAAATAAGTAAACAATAATTTTTCTGTTTTGAGAGCTTGTTGACAATAGCTTGTTGATTTACTGTAAATGATAAGTAGCTATCACTATAATTCCAATCCAATCCAATTTACTATTAAATGATATTCCAATATTTACATCATGAAAGTCCCAGGGAAATTGAATGTATTAATAGCATGAACATATTCTCTGCGGATGTAATACTTTATCTCCTTCCTTTATCAGACTGTTTTTATGGTCCCATGTATCACTTTTCAGGACATTGTTTCACAATGTGTACATGCAAGCCTTTGTAATCGCTTTTGCAATTCTACTGCTACAAGGGATTTCTGATAATAGGAATGGAAATATGACATAACAACATGGAGACACAGTGAGCAGAAGGCTCTCCAAAATAGAACGTTTATAAGCTTGATTTAAATTAGAGGATTGAGTCTGTAGCATCCTCAGATGGTCTAGGAGGAAATTCCATGGACAAGGGGCTGCAGCAGTAAAGATACGTTTACAGCTTACAACGTTTTCTCATGAAATTCATACGTACTTGTATAAATACTGACTACTATAATTTTAAACTATGTTATTGCATTGTAAGGTGTTTCAATGCCCATTATTTGCATACAGTAGATCCATGTAGGCTCATCTGAAGCAAGTCTTGGATGATGGGGTGGGTGAACTCCCTGATCACACAATACTACATGAGTGATGGCTCTGTCAAGCAATATAGGAATAAAATGTATTTCTACCTCCTGGGCACGGTGCCATATCACATGGATTTCAGAGAGGTAATGGTGGGATTTCATCCCACGGAAAAAAATCATCCGATGGGAATTGTGGTTCCTGGAAACGTGCAGATGGGTCTGTCAAAAGGGATCGGTGCAGATAAGTCTGTCAAAAGGACGGTGACCCTCAGGGCCCAAAGGAGCTCTGCCCCATGCTGTAGAAAAAGCAGTCGAGCATAAAGTACTTCTGGATGGCTGAGGCTGAGATTAAACGATTTGATGAAGCGATTCCTAATGAGTTGCCAGCTGTCAAATGAACCCTAAATCATTCACAGAGATCATCACAAAGGAATCGGAAAGGATTCACTAATCTTTGAAGGATTCATGTATCCGGTTTCTGCTCCCAAGAATGACGTCTCCTCTGAATGCAATGCTTTAACAAAGGACAACATTCAGACACAGAACTAGAAGACAGCCTGTCCACAACTGTGAATCCACCAGAGGTCTTAAGAAAGTTTGTAATAAAGTTTGTCAATTACAATTCACAGCCATTTGTAAGGCAAGTCCTGAAGGTTGAGGGAGAGAGGATGAAAATCAAAAGCATGAAACAAGTGGCTTAAAGAAACAATTATTTTGCATTAACCACTATATAAGGTTCATATTTCAATATATTTTAGTTCATATTCCCACTTATCAGAATGTAGAAATGGTTTGTATTGATGTAAATGGAAGTATTTTTGATGTTCAATTGCGTGATGTGATGTGATAACACGATTTTACTTTGGGGACAAATCCACTGTTTTGTGACAATGGTAAGCAGATGTTATGTTTTGAGAAAGAGACACACAGTTTTTGATGATTGTAAGCAGAAAGATTCTGCCTGTCTAAGCATAAAAAATGAGTACACATTTAAAAAACACAGTGTACTAAATTATGTTTACCTATGGCACATTCACTCGAATCAAGTAAAAAATCTTTTCCTTCATTTCGTTATATAAGGGTGTAGGTGACACTTGGATGAACATCGTTTTGGTATTAGTGATTTTTGTTTTTTATTTTACTACTTAGAGAAACTTACAGGTCTTTTGACCCAAATAAATGTTTCTTTAGCAATCCACAGAAGACATTTAGTTCACCTTCCTCCTCACTTCCTGCCATTCATGCAGGTATCGCTTAGTCTAAATAAATCCCTAACAACTGTGAGTTCAGGGTTATTTCAGTGTGAATCTGTCGACTCACATCTCTTAATGTATTGGTTCACAAAAGACAGCTGTGATTACAATTAGAGGTAATTGCATCATTTTAAATAGGTGCAGGAGGCACGCTGTATTGATTTGCATGCAATTTATCAGACGGACATCACAGTCTTCAGCCAGACGGGTGGTGTCATGGCAACACATCAAAACTGCTGGTGGCAAGGTTGATAAAGCATTGCTGCCTGTGGCACTTTGTGGATGTCAGCTTTAATTTTTCACCACTGACAAGGAGAATACATTTCATTAAAATAGTCCAGAGATTGATTCTCTTCAATCACTTTCCCCAACCCTTACGTAGAAATCTCTTTATTTTATTTATGAAAAACAGATATTCAAGAACAATGTGATGACATCAAATAAAAAAATTTGTGCAGCATTGTGTTGTCAAAACTTTTGATATGGTTACATTGATTTTTAATTCCCAGTTTACTCTGGCTCTAATTTGAAACAATACTGTGCAGTAATTACAGGTACAGTGACAGTGTACAATTCTGAGACCTGGTAATATTTCAAACAATTCACCACTCTGTAGGAATTTCACGTTCTTGTTAAGCAATTTATCCCCATGGGACTAGGTTGCCGCACCAAAAGAGAACTTGTTCTCCATTGGACTCACATGGTAAAATAAAATTTGAAAAAGAAAGGTCTACATGTTTCACTGATGATTGAACTACAGCAAACCGTTGCATTGAGAAATATCCCGGAGTCTGGGTAAGGTCTTCAGACTTAAACGTAGTAAACACAGTGGCTGGAGAACAGCTGCTCAGTCTGTAATCCATTGAACAGCATTTAAAAGAACCCGCGATTAGAACAGTGACTGACAGGATATACTGTATAGCGCCTCAAATGTGTAAAACGGGGCAAGATCTCTGGTGCTGTCCATGGTGCTGGGATTTCTTCAGTGGCTAAGTTGACCTCTGGAGTCTAGTCAGGTAGGAATTAAAAAGTAAGGCGTGTGTCACAATCCTGACAGCTTTTTTCAAAGAGACATAATTTAAATAGTTTTGTATCAATACACAAGTCAGCAAGGTGTTGGTGTACTTATTTTCCATTTCAGCTTACACTACAGTGAAATTGGCATAGGGTACATCAGAGTTTAGCATTTGTGTGATAAGTGGTTTAAGGAGAAGACCCACTAAGCAATTAAAATGTTATTGACAGATCGTTTTATACTGGTGATGGATAGACTAAAATCTATATTACACTGTAAGTTGATGTTTACAAACAGAAGCACAGAAAATCTCAACTGTGACATTCCATTTTGTTTTCATCTACATCTAGATAAGAGGAATAATTAATAATTTATCAATTAAAGAGTCAGAAAAACCTTTCTACTATTAATTTTTTGCTACAACAGACGGCTAGCAAACTTAAAACTACCATTGAAACTTCAATGTAAACCACTGACCAGGTGCCTCCACTTTATTGTATTTTTTGTGTCTCTAAAAGTTCTTCAGAAATGTTCATGTTGGTGCTGTCAACATCCTGAGAAAACTAACATATAGTACAACTCACTATGCCGTTTTTCAGTTTAAAATTCCCAGTACCCAGCTTTGAACATGAAGGCACACCACATGCATAGCAACTTTTCAAGAGCCTCACACATTTACACAGACATGGATGCCCCCTTGTCAAAAGAAAGGGAATGTGCCATTAACCGGAACAGGAAGCTTACTTAAACCTATCTTATTTATACTTGAACAGTATAAATATGGAACTTTGATTTGGTACGGCAGTATATTTCCAGTGTCAGTACCAGTATCAATAAATCAGTATCACATTATAACATGATGAATTATATTGATGTAACCTGAATGATTTTATTGTCTACTCTCCTAGTTCTAAAGTGAAACTCATATTTGAATGAGGGAGCGACGGGAACAACATCGTATTGGGGCTTTGAGTAAATCACTTAACCCACAAATTATACTCCTGCCCCTGTAATTTTAGTGTAAGTCACTTTGGATGAAAGCCGTTTGCTAATTGACTGCAATATAAATGCATTGTGTGCAAGAATGGATTGATGAATGTGGCTCATTGATGGTGTAGCTTGTGATCATGGTCAGCCTCAGCCTTCCCTGTCCCTCCAGCTGATCAATGAGAAATATTACACTATGTCAGAGAAGGGAACAAATTCTTTCTTCGGTTAAAATCTTTCTTAGTGCTGGCACTTATCACAGTATTATTATTATAGAATTTTTATTATAGAATAGAATAGAATTGTACATTGACGTGAAACGTTTCACGTTATAACAATGTAAATTATCAAGCTATAACATGAAATGTTTTATATTATAGCAATGAGTTATCATGTTTTAGCATGAAAATATAATGCTATAATATGCGAAACATCTTTTATAACAGTTAACATTTGATGTGATAATGTGAACCTTTTATGTGATAACAATAAGTTGTTGACATGAAATTACCATGGTATTACTTATAAAACATTGTGTTATAAACAATAAACTTACCAGGTTATGACATCAAACTGATATTATTTTATTTATCTGGGGTGGCAGCAATGCGGTTCCGTAATTCTGAATATGAACGCTGAAAGAGGGCGTAAATTTGAAAGAATGGTGGCACTGCTTTGTTGCTGTCAAGTTCACATGAGTCAGGTTTGCTGAGATTGCAACATAAAAAAGATCTAGTACAGTGTAAGTAGCTCATTATATCAGACAAATGTCATTATAGTCAGATCTGTACATGGTGTGTCTGAAACTTCAGTTCAGTGTGTGTTTCTGACATAAGAACAGCAGCTTGTAGATTATTTGTATTAACTTACATTATTTAATTTACTTAATTTAATTCATGTGACCCTCTCTTGGCTGCTTTTGTAAAGCATTTTAATCTATCTACTAAACATCTTCGAACTTGGTAATATCACACAGAAGCTATTTGGTCTTGAAGATGGGCCTCTGATAGATATGACTGAACTGGGTCAAAGCATTTCAAACTGACAAACAGGTGTCATGATCTGCCATAAATCCTCTTTGACTGGACACACAAACAACCCATGACATAAATTAGCCTGTGTGTCACACACATCCGACATGCTCTCGTTCCGAGGGCGAAGCCTGGCCCTTCAGTCCCAACACTTAGAACCTTTCTACTAATGCCCAAAATATTAAACACAGGTAACAGCCTCAATTTATTCAAAATTATAATCTCAAATGTTTGTTCAAGGAATTTGTATGATTGTTTTAGTCTGCTGACCCTGGGGTTGTAGTCTCTTGTATAAATCCCCAAAGGCTGAATACATATTCAAAGAAAAGGCTTGTTTTGCATGCCAAGCACAGGCAAAACAAATGTTTCCAAATCAAACAGCATAATATCTTTTGAAATCGGGTGTATTGTGGAGTACCTATCTGACAGTGACTATGTTTAGATGGTACCAATCATGTAAGAAATGTCTATATGATTATGCAAATATTAACATTTTGTGTTTTCATCACTCTGACTTGGAACGTTGTTTCCTAAAGATCCTTCTATTGTGAGTTGAATGCACTTTTCTTAAATTTGTTTGTTATAACAAGTTGTCGCTACAGTTCCTATTTTTCCATGCACATCCTTTTACCCATTTATGTATTTTTAAATTTTGCAAATATTGCTAATCCAACAGATGCTTATCTACATAAAATGTGCCCGTAGGCTCAGAAAGAACGGGAAATTTACAACAAGATTACAATATTGCAATATCCGAGGGATCAAAAATATCAATATATGTCAATCAAGATAAGCCAGTTTGTATATAAGCTCCTCCCACACAACAGCCCAAAACACTAACAACATTTGAATTGCTGTTGCCAAGCAAAAACACTGTAGTTGGAATGCAGTCCCTGGAATTCAGCTTTTTAACAGTTACTGTTTTGAGTATTGTCATGACAATATTGATCATTCATTACTGTAATTCCCTGAGATAAATTAAGGATATTTATAGTGGTATATGTCTACAAATCATCTGCCTGCCTGAACCAACAGCAACTCAGCTGGTCTGTTACAATGTGGTGGGAGATCACTTGTGTAATGGCAGCACTGGGTTCAGAGGTCATCGGTTCTGAAAGCCTCAGGAGAAGTCTAACGACCCTCTGATATAGACAGGAGCAACTCTAACACAGCGTCCCACACCTTCCCACTCCTCACCTCACACAGGGTTCCAAAGATTCCCAACCTCAACTCACACAGGCTTCCACAGATTCCCATCCTCACCTAACACCTTGTTCAGAAGATTCCCATCCTCAGCTAACACAGGGTTCCACAGATTCCCATCCTCAGCTAACACAGGGTTCCACAGATTCCCATCCTCACCTAACACAGGGTTCCACAGATTCCCATCCTCACCTAACACAGGTTTCCACAGATTCCCATCCTCCCCCAACACCTTGTTCAACAAATTCCCATCCTCACTTAACACCCTGTTCTACAGAACATGCAATTGAGAGGTTGTGGTCAAAATCAGGGCTTGGAACCTCCGTGTTATAGATTGTACTGTTTTACCACTGGAATTTTAACAAATGTAAGCATGTTCGGTAGCCCTACTTAAATGTTTTGTCGAAAAGAAGACACATAAAAATTCCCCACCACAAAAAATGTATAGTTCAATTAATCATTCACTATTAGCCTGCAATAAAACATTGACAGGGTTAAATGTGTAATTTGCTTATGCTGATTAAAAGCATGATTCATGATTGCTCCAGTCCACCTCTTTGAGAGGCTTCATGTGTTCAATGCGTGGCAAGAAATGACTGATTCTGGTAACACTGGCAGGTTAAAGGAACTTTTAATTAATTAAGGAGACTTGAGACCTCTTAATTAAGTAGTTGTGACCCTGCCCAGTGGTTTCAACATAGCAATCTTACTTGAAGTCTCACGGTTTGTACTAGAGTATTTCTCTATTTACTAGATATTCATCATGATGGAGAAGTGATAAGACAATGCATTCTAAATCTGTTCTCTAAAAAATTGTATCAAACAAGCCCTTCTCAATGTTACAAATAATTATGATAATAACATTATATTTGAATCACTGCATCATCTTGTAGTCAAACAACACACTTTTTCAATAGGCAGCCTTAAGACGTTGTCTACAAGGACACAGTGTGCTGTCAGAGAGACTTGTTTAGTAGGTATGGAGGAGGATTTCTATAGAAGTGTTGTGTTATTCAAGGTCAGCAAAAGGGTTCATGGTGATGACAGATTCATTGTGCCTAACAATGAGAGAATGCTAAAAGAAGGATCAATGTTAAAGTATGTGCAATGCTGGTCATAATACAACTGGGAGATTTTATGTGTCAGCTTAAAGTGGAGAGGCCTGTTTCACAGAGAGGCTTATTTCACATCTGTATCACACTCAGGGGGAGGGCCTGAGGCACAAACATCAGCTTTATTTTAGAACAGGATCGCAGCGCTTTCGACACATGGCTGTTTGGGCTGAATAAAAAGTCATTCTAATTTGATCCTATTATTAACATCACAAATACGTTTGGATGAAGTTATTCATTGACTTCATCTGAATTCATTGTGTGTTTCTAATGAGTGGAGATGATGCAGGGATGATCCCCCACACCTTGTTAGCCACAGTGTGTATGGATGCATTCCTGTTCTGTGAATATATCAAACTGTCCTTTCAGCTAACACAATCGATAAGGCCTGGCTGTGAGCTAAACACCTTGCTTCAAAGGAAAATACACTGCAGGACCTTGAAGCAATGGTTTGGGAATGATGAACGACCCCATCAGCAGAGACCAATGTTCTACCTTGTAACTGCGGCAGACTGGCCATCATGAAACAGTACATTTCCAGGTACTTGAACTGTGGCTATGCTACAGAAACACAATCTGAAACAGCCTAGACCTTCCCAGGAAAAGAGAGATAAACAGTGTAAAACAGTTTGATTTACCTGGCCTATTGATGATAACTACACACACCTGAATCCTGCTGCATGTCAATGTGTTTGGAGATCGTCCAGTCTTCCCTTCAGAAATATTAATGAGGACGCATACTTGATCTCTGGTAGATACAGCAAACAAATTCACTTTCACACAGGCATCTTTGTCTTTTCAGATTTAAAACTACAACCTGAAGTTAGATGTCTATGTCTATGGTGATGGATTGGCTATCAACCATGTCATATGTGTTTATCTAATTACACAGTTCTCTAACATTGCAATCTGATGATAATAAATAATAATTTACCTGAGTTTACCAGCTATATTTATTTGGTCCCTTTTAGGAGACTTTTTTTGCCTCAGTGGTCACCAATATACAGTATATCCAGAAAGGGATTTAAAAAGATTCTGCTCTTTGCACAGTAATACATTCCCAAAAAAGTAACATATTCACTTTTCACTAATGCCTGTGCTGATTTTTTGATCAACAAATGGGCTTTCCTTCATTTTCCAGTGTGTATTACCTTCCTTGTCAACCCCTCCTCATAGTTATTGAGGTTATTGCAACGTGCCCTATTTAACAGGAACACCTGAAAAGAAGATTGAGCCCTTTACTGAGTAAACATGCTGCTTTACAAGTGCTATGTAAGAGGGAAAGCCACATAATACCACTCCGCCTCATTATTGTATGATGGCATTCAAATATAGTAGGGCAACAAACTGAAAATCCTCAATGTACTGTGACAAAGTCATTCTGTTGTTCAGTTACACTGCACACGGCACTTGCCATTTTGTCAGCGTGGAATACAGATCATCAAATCAATTGGAAACAACCATCCTTATGTTGTGGCACCGCTCCCTGAACCAGAATGAATATATTCAAGGTGACAACCAGGCAACACCGTTAGTGGGACGGACGTGCTCAGAATACATTGTGGGCTGGCAAATGAGAAACGCCTCCGAAAACCAGAGAGCCTTGATTGGATGATGGATGAAGCAAGGTTTTCTTTTTTTCTTCTTTCTGAGTTTACCCAAAGACAATTCCATGTCAAGTTGAAGTGCCCCCCGCCCCAACCCCACCACCACTACTACCACCACCACCAATGTAAATTGTGATAATAAAGGGAGAATTAATCGAATTTCTGTCATCCAACCATATGTTTATCAGTTTATTATAATGCATGGTAATACATTGAATTTGGAGCCAAGGGTCTGCTGCTCTGAAATGCTTCCCTACCCGGGGTCTTATTCAAACACGAGTGAACAACCATGGGTAGGGAGCAGAACATTCCCCCATTAGATGCTGAGCAACAGACCCTAAATAGGTGGAAGCTCGGGTGGGGGTGGGCAGCAGCGGGAGCAGGAGCATAGTGCGGTCCAGCAGCGAGCAAAAGTATGGTGTGGTCCAGCCGAGAGCAGAGACATGGTGTGGTGCAGCAGTGAGCAGAGACATGGTGTGGTCCAGCCGAGAGCAGAGACATGGTGTGGTGCAGCAGTGAGCAGAGACATGGTGTGGTCCAGCCGAGAGCAGAGGCATGGTGTGGTGCAGCAGAGAGCAGAGGCATGGTGTGGTCCAGCCGAGAGCAGAGGCATGGTGTGGTGCAGCAGAGAGCAGAGACATGGTGTGGTGCAGCAGAGAGCAGAGGCATGGTGTGGTGCAGCAGAGAGCAGAGGCATGGTGTGGTGCTGCAGCAGGCAGAGGCATGGTGTGGTGCAGCAGAGAGCAGAGACATGGTTTGGTCCAGCCGAGAGCAGAGGCATGGTGTGGTGCAGCAGTGAGCAGAGGCATGGTGTGGTGCAGCAGAGAGCAGAGACATGATGTGGTGCAGCAGAGAGCAGAGGCATGGTGTGGTGCAGCAGAGAGCAGAGGCATGGTGTGGTGCTGCAGCAGGCAGAGGCATGGTGTGGTCCAGCAGCAGGCATGGTTTGGTGCAGCAGTAAGTGAGCAGTTGTAGAAGCAGTGTGGTGAGTGACCACGGTTTAAGACCCGTTAAACTATTGTGCGTGTGTGATTGGTTGATTGACGTGAATAAATAGTGAGTTGCCTGCCTGTACTAGTTCTGGACTTAGACTGGAGTAGAGGTGAGAGGATGTCGACATACGAAGGTCACATGACCAGTTACCTAGAGGGTTGTCAGATTGTGCTTCTTAATTGATGATTGTATTTTTTAACCTACTTTTTTAATTTATATGATTTTTCATACAATATACATTGAGATAAACTCAAATTTGTAATGATAACTCATGAAAACAATAAACTCTTCCTCATCCACTCCTAATTTAATAATCGATTTGATAGACTGCAGATTACAGTTCAATAATAATTCCATAATGCACTAAATTATTTTACGAATACTCTAAAATACAACAAAAAAATCCATTATCTCAGAATATGTTATTTTGAAGTTCAATCTCACAAGCGCACTGGATGAGAAAGAGAAATTAAGTTTAGTGCAATTATTAATGACCATGTAATTAATTTACAGTTGTCGACAAACTTGTTTTACAATGAATACTATTATTTTCATTTTTGTTTTTTCAAGAATGGACTGACACATTGAAAAGCCCAGTCCTTCTGAATCCTGTGACACAAGGAAGCTAATGATTGATAATGAGCTAAAGTGAGGATTGCAGCCAAAGATTTGATTTCAGTCAGTGATGATTGTATCATTTTGACAGTACATGTCAACTCAATCAGATGACAGAACTCCTGTCCCCACCATTATCCCATGCTATGACACTGAACTGCAGTTAGAAAAAGGAAATGCAATGTATCGGTCAGACTTGACAACATTGACAGAGTTGAAGTCAGTTATTCTGGGATGGTTCTATTCCAGAGATATTCAAGTGGGTGGCACGGTGGCGCGGTGGCGCAGTGGTTAGCACAGTTGCCTCACAGCTAAAATGTCCTAAGTTCGATCTCCACCTTGACCCAAATACCTTTCTGTGTGAAGTTTGCATGTTCTCCCTGTGTTTGCGTGGGTTTCTTCCAACACTCCGAAAAACATGCCTCATCCTCCTGCCAGTGCCCTGACCAGTCACTGACAGTTTATCTGGAGTCGGTCTGTGTATACTATATGTGTGAGAAAGATGTAATATATGTTGGGTGAGCAAGTCTGGCGCAAATTGGCTGCCGTGGTATCACTCAGACTGGGTGTACTGTTTGATAGCTGTCGGTCCATTATTCAGTGTATGAAATTAATTGATGATTTAATTGTGTGAAAGCACTTCGAGTGTCTTGATAAAGCGCTTAAAACTAAATAAATGCATTATTCTTATTATTTAGTGCAAATACTAACCAACACATGCTCACTTCAGTGATGTTGCTGAAGCACTAATCAAGAAGCATCGACGCCACTGTAAACCTGGATTTTATGGTTGCTACAGGTGAAAAGAGTGGCTGAAGACAGAAATGTGTAATTACTGAACTCTGGTTGTTGGAATGTACCTGCATGTTCACTTCAGTCCAAAGCTCCAGAGGATGCATTGCCGGCCAAAAAGGTTAACCGACTTGGGGAAAGAGAGGCCAACCACGTGCCCTGACATTCTGTAGAGACCACAGAAATGTGAAGCCTTCGATATACTTAAGAAAATGTTCATGGTGATAGAATTAAAGAAAATGATGCACAGTCTGAGTGTGCTGTCTGAGCGTCAAATTCTAAATATTGGATTCTTCAAATAAAGAAATGTGGATCTTGGTTAACAAATTTGGGCGTACTAGCATGTACCAGCCTGACCTATTGTTGAGGGAGGTGAGGGAAGGGTAAATATGAGACTGAAAGCTGGAGTTTTGTGTCTTAGTCATGGCATTAAAATTATAGGGTTTCAAGGTTTCAAGGTTATTTATTGTTGTACACATAACGTTTACAGAGGCAAAAGTATGCAATGAAATTCTTGTGTCTCTTCAACACCTAACGCTAATGCAGACATTAATAGAATATAACAAAATAGGTCAATAAAATATAATGCAAAGTA
>JAVQJS010027810.1:0-13112 GCA_036024795.1 Galaxias rostratus | reverse complement strand
TTATATCGCACCCACTATAGTGTGTGTGTGTGTGTGTGTGTGTGTGTGTGTGTGTGTGTGTGTGTGTGTGTGTGTGTGTGTGTGTGTGTGTGTGTGTGTGTGTGTGTGTGTGTGTGTGTATACACGTACGCACGCGCGCGCGCGAGTATGCGTGTGGATCAGTGTTGGCTCGGGGGACAGGGTACTTATCTAGCCGTCTGGCTGCTAATCAACTCATTGGGGGCAGGGGGATTATTGGGAGGTGTCGGTAGGAGAACATCACTGCACATGGACCCTGCTAGTTCACACACTGATACTAACACAATGGCCACACAGACACACACTGACACAAGGCACACCGCCCGGACCGCTTCCCCACCTTTCATATTGTATGCTACTACATGCACAAACGTCATCCCTGTCCACAGCTCAATACAACTAGATCCCTTGTTTCAGTCAGTGACAGGAGTCTGAGAATGTTCTGCCGCTGATTGCTTTGGGATCTGTGTGTGTCTGTTTGTGTCTGTGCGTGTGTGTGCGTGTGTGTGTGTGTGTGTGTGTGTTGACCCCTAAATCCCCAGAGGATTGTCCCCGAGGGATGATGAAACAGCAGAGGTTGACTGTGCCCACGAGCTGTCTGTCTGTCCCTCCTAACCAATCAGTGTAATGTCCGAACCCCTACACACACACACACACACACACACACACACACAAACACAGGCTGGAAACACAAAGATGCGTCCATCTTAGGGCTCAGAATGTCAGCGGCATCACCGTGCTTCCGTAGAGGGTGATGCAAACACTCCCTTTTTGAAAAGAGTCTGAAGAGCGGGCTCTGCTCCTCCCCTACTCTCTCTCCTGTCTGCTCTCCTCTCATCACCCCCCCTCCTTTCCTCTCCCGCTCGTCTCCTCCGTGGTTTGTCCCTGATCGTGGTTTGGTGTGTAGACCAGTATCCCCCGTACGGCGAGGAGGGGGAGGGAGGGAGGGAGGGAGGGGAAAAAGGAGGAAGGGTGGCGTAGAAGGATGGAGAGAGGAATACGAAGCAGGAGACCCATATATCCGATGAGCCGAGCCGGGCTGGTGCCTGTCTCCATGGCAACCACTACCCGGCTCTCTGAGGATTTCAAGTATTCCGAACGAAGCCGAACGAAGAAAGTGATGACAGGGTCCACGACTCTTTTGATCGGCTTACACTGTCTGCGGTGTCTCTTTTTGCGAGTCGGCATCAAAACATAGAACGGTTCCACGTTTGGAACGTGGGGACTTTATTTCACACCATTACGCAGGCAACGATGGCACGGTTCACCGGGAACTTGAGGTGTGATGATGCCACAGCACTCTGGTGTCGTTAAACGTTTCAACTGGTGTTTCCATTCCCATTATCGCTCTCTGACAAGAAGAGACGTTCTGGGGGAAATAGGGCCCTACAGCTCGTTACATCTCTCAGACAAATCTCAGATGAAGTCGGCTGTTTCCACTTTCTCCTCTGCTTGGGATGTTTTTCCCTGAGTCCTCCTCCTCCTCCTCCGTGCTGCTCTGAGGGACCCTGTCTGGCCTGGTTTTGTCAGAACGTAGGCCCTAGAGGCCCCCAGGGTACATCACAGGCTGGGCTGGGATGGGTTCACTTATGGAGGCACAGTTGGCAGTTCCTTGTTGGCAGACGGACATCGGGAAGGAGAGAGGACGTATCCAAGCCCAGGGTATTTCTGGGATGGATTAGCTGAGGTTTTCTTCCCAGGGAATGGGAATGGCGACGTCCACCAATTGAAACACATTTGCACCTTACAATGTCACCCCATCATTCTTCTCTCTCTTATGTATATATATTGATATACTGGGTGTGTGTGTGTGTGTGTGTGTGTGTGTGTGTGTGTGTGTGTGTGTGTGTTTACATATATATATACACATACACACACACACACACAGTATATCAATATATATATACATGATTATTCAGAGAGAGAAGAGTGAGGGGTGACATTGCTAGCTGCAAATGTGTTTCAATTATACATATATAATCTCTATCTCTCTCTATCTCTCCAATGAAGTGGAAGCGCAACCCTGTACGTCCTTGGTGTGTGATGTCAATGGGAGGCTGTATTATGCTGGCTCTTGTCGAGATTTATTTAAGAAGGCTTGTGCGTGCGTGCGTGCGTGCAATGCATCAGTTTTGCATGTTATTCCCTGTGTGTTTAACGCAGATAAACGGCACAAATGAATTTGGCGACGGCTTTAGCCGGCCGGTCATCCGCACCGCTACGACAGCTTCGCTAATGAGCAGGCTCTGCGTCTCGACGTTTGAAGTGCATGCAGCGTCGGGTCAGGTCTGCCAGGTCTTAACGAGGAGACGGACGCCGCGCTAGACGCAAGGTCAAGCCCGGGCGTCCCTCTTTGTTCCACTATCGTCTTCATTAGCAGAGAACCATGGTCGTTACCTTTTGAGTTCTGTTGGCAGATCAGACGGCGTACATTACAAAGAGGAATTGCTGAAGTGGAGCTGGAGGGGAAATAGAAATGGGAACCATTTGCTTGCTGAAAGTCGTGGCCATTTTCTGTTGTCTAAAGAACATTTTGACCAGACACATCTAATCTGCCTGATGCTTAATCCTTTTTTCTGTACTCAAAACAAAACAATGTTGACCTCTATTCAGCTTGCAGTCCTCAGGACACGATTTGTTTCTATGCCTCCGCGTTTGCACGCTGTGTACGTTTAGTTCTGTAGTGACGAGGAGAGTGTTCAGTCAGTAACAGCCTTAACACCTTCCATTTTCTCCTGTGTGTCCCTGCAGAGAGTGAGCGAGAAGGTGGGCGGAGCAGAGGGGACGAAGCACGATGAGGACTTCACCGAGATGGAAAAGGCAAGACTCCCTCCCTCTCCTCCTCTTCACTATCACAGTGTGATGGCCCATAGCTTTCGCATGCCCCGAAACAAAAAAAATTTCATTTGTGTTCACCTTGCCTCTTAGCACTCTGTTAAAACGAATGACGTCAAAGCCCAGCGTTTAGGTAACCAACGCATGCCCATTTACGTGCCTGCGTGTGCGCGTACCTAACGCAGCTTGGCGTTCCTAACGCACATGGCCGTACAGTCTCCCCACCATTTGTGTCTGTGTGGGCTGGTTGCCCCTAGCCCCCGGAGCCGTCTGCCAGGGGGGAGGGGTCCTGGATCTGACAGATGGAGAAGAGGCTAAGCAGTGAGGAGCCCCCGCTGAAGCAGACCACACACACCTGCTGGGCCTCATCCCTCTCACAGGCTCAGCCCCCTCACTGCTGGAGCTCAATCCTCCCCCCACCCCCACCCCCCCTCTCCTCTCCCATTAGGGTGGAAAGTATTTTGTTCAGCCCACACGTGTTTCTCACTCTCACTCTCTCTGTGTTCTGTTCTTTTTTCTTCAGTTCATACCTCCTACTCAAGTTCCTTTCTTTTTCTCCCTCTCTGTTCCGCCTGTTTGTTCCCTGGTGCAGAAGGTGGACACCACCAGCCGGGCGGTGTTGGACATCATGACCAAGACCACTGAGTATCTGCAGCCCAACCCAGGTGGGACACGTGGTTCCCTGTCTTTATGCTGTAGCTGTATTCCTTTGAAGCACAACTTTATGTTTTGGGATTGTACCAGAATAAAACTTGCCTTTATTTTAAAAATGTTTGCCTTGGTCTCTGAATCCTCCTCACAGACTCCTAGCTTCTCGGTCTTGTTTATGAAGTTCATGAGTTCATATACTTTCAGTTCACATTTCATAAACTAGGCAGAGAGCCTTCCGGGGCAACTCCATGGCCCGGCAGAGCCTTCCGAGGCCTTGACGGGTGGCGTCCTGATTGTGCAGAGCGGCACACGACGGGGCTGCCCGGAGCCTGTTTTAGGTCTGGCCCGGCCCGCTGACTGTGTCTCTCTCTCTCCTCGGCAGCCTCCAGAGCCAAGATGAACATGATCAACTCCATGTCCAAGATCCGGGGCCAGGAGAAGGGGCTGGGCTACACGCAGACGGAGACCATCCTGGGGGAGTCCATGCAGAAGTTTGGCCGGGAGCTCGGGGAGGAGTCTAACTTTGGTAACGTCCCGCTGCGCTCGGCGGTCCGTGGCGCGTGCGCGCGCCGCATTAGGGAGAGGCCATGCGTGTGGAGGGACAGAACAGCAATGGCTGCTCAAAGCCGTCGGACATTTTTCTCTTGGGTGGAGTTCTTAGTGTTCGTGTTGTTCCTTTTAGATCAGCATAACATTATATACATGGAATGCCTATGAGCTGTTTGTTTTTTTGTGACATGTGAAGTGGCACGTGTTGCCGTGGGTTGCTCCATTATCTAGGTCACAGTAGCTAACCCCACATTGTGTGTGGATGGAGTGACACTTAAGAAGCTAGTGTAAAATGGCGTGGTTGGATTTTTGGTCCAGATGGTAATTAGCCAGAGGTTTGTAACCTTAATTAAAGCTAATTTAGCATTCATAGAATTTCATAGAAATGGTGAACTGCAGGTTTTCCAGTCTAAAGAGGAGTTGCACTACACTTTTTCTCAAGGGGCTACATCCGTGTGTTTGGTTCTCCAGGCCTGGCCCTGATCGACGTGGGGGAGGCCATGCATGAGCTGGGGGAGGTGAAGGACGCCCTGGACATGGAGGTCAAGCAGAACTTCATTGACCCGCTGCAGAACCTCCACGACAAAGACCTGAAGGAGATCGCAGTGAGTGGCCAGCGCTGTAAAGCCCCTGAATGTACCGTAGGTGGAGTTGAGATTTGCCTGGCTCTTTACCCATGATGCCGCTAACGGGCCAGGATGACTAATGATAGATAAGAGATAGACGCCACAAAGCCGAACAATTGTGATATTGTTGTCACCTAACAACCGTTGGCCACTCAAGGTTCATCTACTTAGATATCAAAATCCCTTGACGAAGTACGTGTGAAGATGGGTTCAGTTTCAACTGAAATCAAGTAAATTGAATTTCATTGTTGACATAGCGCTTTGTTTGTGAACTTGCCGCTCAGTCTATTTTCCCTGCCCGGAGGAGGGGGTTTAATTCTCTCTTGCTGAGTAGCAAAATGGAATTACATCCATCTCTTCTGCCAGACAACTGAATCAATAAAGGTCTAATATGTCGGAGGCGAGCGGGGAGCTTCACTGTGACTTGCTGGGCTTCTCTTAGGGAGTTTTTCCCCAAGCTGCCATGGAATGATCCAGACTTGGGCAGTGACAGAAAACCGTCCCCTTGTGGTTAACCCTGTCCCTATCTCTGCAGCACCACCTGAAGAAGTGTGAGGGCCGTCGCCTGGACTTTGACTACAAGAAGAAGCGCCAGGGCAAAGTGACGGAGGACGAGATCAAGCAGGCGCTGGAGAAGTTTGATGACTCCAAAGAGATTGCCGAGCAGAGCATGTTTAACCTGTTGGAGAGCGATGTAAGGACTACTGGTTTACCTCTCTCGCTCTCATTTCCCCTTTTTGTTCCAGTTGAAACCCCATTGGCAGAGAAAGTTGCAACCCTTTGGTCCCTTCCAACCACAGGCCCGTGCCTCTGGAAGAGCTCTGAATTTACAGGGCCGTTAAAGGCCAATTTATGGTTCTGCGTAGGCAGTTTTCCTTATCTTGTGCTGAGTGTACAAGAATGTTCAGCACATTACCACTTTGGTCACAGGCGGAGTGCCATAGCTCAACTAAGGATGACAGCCTCATCCTGACGCTTTTTTAAACGCTTAATCGACAACCACTTTAGCCCTTGGGGGACAAAAAATAGAATGCAACCCACATTCTCGAACACAGGTTCATACAGTTAATGACTTTTCCATGTATGCAGTGTCATGAATCGGAATTCTTCAGATGCGTGCAGTCTTTGTTTGTGAGGAGGTCAGAGTGTTCTTGGGCGATGACGCGTCACCGCGCTCGCCGTGGAGGGAGAGTCGTGGCGGGCGGGTGCCCCCACGTCCTCCCCCGTGGGTCCAGCCTGACGTGACAGTGGCCCCTGCGCCTCTCGTGTTCTCCCAGCAGATCGAGCAGGTGAGCCAGCTGGCCGCTCTGGTGCAGGCCCAGTCCGAGTACCACAGCCGGGCCGCCGAAATCCTCACACAGCTCTCCAGCAAGATGGAAGAACGGTCAGTAGCGCCACATGTTTGGGGGGTTTGGTCTTATTCGTCCCTGGTGCCGTTGCCTGGTTAAGGCCTCTACAAGGCACCTTCCCAATGGAAAGTCAAATTGGCCTGTGCATTAACAATAGTGATATTAGTTAATGATTTTCCAGTGTAGCACTATCCAGCAAATAACATCACTAATAAATAATTCGTCTCAACACCAACAGTAAGCACTGAGGACCCCATTAATATAATATTTTCTTTCCTTAAAACTGTGTTTATACTTTGTGTGTTGCAGGATAAAGGATTCCTCCAATAAGCCCAGGAAAGAGTACATTCCTAAGCCACGCACCTCGCTGGACTTCTCCACCATCAGCGAAAACCACAATGGAGGCATCCACAGTGGCTCGGCCAGGTCCCCAGGTGAGCCCCAGCACCAGCACAGGCTTCCTCTCTAGCCCAGTCCAGAAGCAAAGCCTAACTAACACCTATGGCCATCGTTCCAGGAGAGAGGACGAAAAAGAAAAACGATTGACTTGATTTACCAAATATCCATATTTTACAAAATGGCTATCGATCCATGATCAAAGACCTAAACATACAGTTCCTTTTGATCTTATGATTGTTTCTGGACTTGGCATTCAAGCTTCTTTCTTTTTTTTTTTACATAATCCCTCACTTTTATTTCCTCTTAGTGGAATACCTTTCGATATGCCCTGTACTGGCCCCATTCCAACTTCCCTATCCACGTTTTCTCTTTCGCCATTTTATTAACCACTTATTCTCCATCTACTGATGGTAACCGTAAACCCGTCAACCCAGAGTAACTCCGTACCAACACTGCTGCTCTCTTCTCTTTCCCCCTGTGATATGGTGTTCCTTTCCCCAGCAGCAAGGTCTCCAGGTGAGCCCAGAGTCAACCCTTACCCGTTCTCTGTCCGTCGTCTTTTCCCCCTCTCCGTCCTCTCGGTCATGGCTTCATCCCTTCATCCATCCGGCAGTTACCTAATGTTATTTTTCATCACCATCCCCTTAATTTCCTGGTCTCTCGTCTGTCCTAATTCGATTCCCCCCCTTTTCAGTGAGGTCCTCTGGTGCCCTGAGAGTGAATGCGGGAGAGATACGCCTATATCTCCTCTGCCACTCAAACACACTGTGT
This sequence comes from Galaxias rostratus, assembly GCA_036024795.1. Lineage (NCBI taxonomy): Eukaryota > Metazoa > Chordata > Actinopteri > Galaxiiformes > Galaxiidae > Galaxias > Galaxias rostratus. The sequence goes on along the minus strand of JAVQJS010027810.1, from coordinate 5,914 downwards.
CTCTATGTGTTTGTCTCCTTCCCTCCATTGGTCGGTCCATATTACTAACTAATGCATACTCATTTTTGTTTCTCAGCCATTTCTTCATCAAGTCATTTCCCTGCATCTACCCAGCCATCCTTCCCTTTGTGTTTCTATTATACAATGGCCCTGGGGGAATTTTCCATACTGATTGGCTTTAGTGGCATGCATAATAGAGATTTGTACCTAAATTAACAAAATACTACAAATGACCTAGCATTGCCTGTCTAAAAAAAACCTAACAAATGAATTGATCACTAGAAGACAATATGCCAGACTACTGAGCCAATCCACGCATGAACTGCTGAGCGGGCTTAAGATCTGGAAGCCATTACAATATTTAACACACATTGCTGTTCAAACAAACCGAAATAACAGCCTATATTTGTTTCGTTTAGAGGGGGCCATGGTGTACGCGAAATAATTCACTTTGAAGTAAGCTGTTGTATGGATATGACAACCTATATGAATTACAGCAGCACACTTCAAAGCCTCATAACGCCAGACCTCCAACACGTTGTCCTTCGTCCAGGCAAACCGAGTGATCTGAGATGTAAACGCCTTTGCTCTTCTCTTTCCCCTTCTTTTTCGTTCTGTTCTTGTGTCCTTGCAGCAAGGTCCCCAGGTGAGCTTAGAGTGAAGTGGGGGAGAGATACAAACACTATCCCTCCGTCGCTCTCATCTTCCTTCCTACCTCTGTGTCAATAAAACATGCGGCTGTATCCGTTGTTTGTCTGTCTTTACCTCTTTGGTTGGACTTTTTCCCTCTCTGCTGTGCTGCTAATAGTTTTGTTTTCCTGGTTTATCTCCACTCTTGTTTCATTTAAACACCCTATGTTTTTTTTCTTTTTTTTCTTTGTTGGACTTAATCTGCTGGTGTTTTTTCTTTTGTCTATTGTGTATATGGATAATTGAATACTTTCTTCTTTGCTTTGTCTCCACCCCTTAACCCTGTCACTTTCAGCCAGGTCACCAGGTGAGCCTTTCCTCTCATAAGACTGTATCTCTACCTAGCTACCTAACCCAATCGCCCTACCTACCGACACCTACATAACTACCTACCTACTTAATTACCTACCTACTTACCTACCTACCTAAATAACTACCTACCTACCTACACCTATCTACATAACTACCTAGCTACCTACACCTGTCTACGTAACTACCTACCTACTTGCACCTGCCCGCTACTTCCCTCCCTCCCATCAGATTATGTCTTCGTTTCTGTATCCATCTCTGTCTGTCAATCTGCCCTCCCACCAGACCTTATCTCTCTTTGCGTCCATCTTTCTTTCTGTCTGTCTGTGATATCTGACGTCTCTGGACGCCCACTGACGTGACTGTGTTTCTCCCCCTGCAGCCCCGCTGGACCAGCCCTGCTGCCGCGCCCTCTACGATTTTGACCCTGAGAACGAAGGGGAGCTAGGCTTCAAAGAGGGCGACCTGATCACCCTGACCAACAAAATCGACGACAACTGGTACGAGGGCATGCTGAACGGCAACTCGGGCTTCTTCCCCGTCAACTACGTGGATATCCTGGTGGCCTTGCCTCACTAGGATGGGAGGTCGCATCCACAACGATCAACGGCAATTGCAGCAGTGGCAAAGCAATTCCCGGCCTACGATTTCCCTGCATCCCCAGTTCCCGCCTCCTAAAAATTCCTGCCAACCACCCTTACTCTAGGCAAAAAAAAACAAGAAATGACAACAGCGGTAACGAAGATAGGAATGAGACCGAAATGAGGATAAGCATGGTGTCTACTATGCCAAATAAGTGTGAAAAAAACTTTTGACGAAAATAAGCAATGATGTCCTTCTGAAGGCCATAGTGGACATTAACATCAAACCAATGCTTTGAAATGCTACGTTGTGGTTGTTTTGGTGTGTATTTAAGATGAGAATTCCTTGGTTTTCCCACAGAAGTAGTCACTTCTGCAGTCTCTCTATACCTGTCCTTCCTGGCTTTGTCAAGATTTTCTCTGGCTGTTGGTCTTTTCACACTTTTTTCAAAATGGCCGTTTCTCTCCTTCACTGTAATTTGTGGAATTTCCTAGGTAGCACTTTTTCTCATCCTCACACATATGGGGTGATATCTGGTCCATGTATTTCATATTACACAGTTTGTTTGATACTGTTGATCAGGCATGTTTTCAGCTGTTTAGTGTTTTACCAAGTTTACTTCTGTGTATGTTCAAGCTAAATGACTATGTTAGATTATTCCTGTTTTAAAGGGTAGTCCTCTGTTTGCATGCATGGCTAGTTTCTTAGAGAGACAGTGTCCATTTCATGCAGAATTAATTCTGTTCATAAGTACTCCTCCCTTTCTTGGTGCATTGTTGAGGACTTGGACACACTGACTCATCATAACCAACTGTCATTGGTAGATATGCCTTTTCGAATATATCTAAAAGGGAGTGTAAGACTAGAAATTATTTCACTGACTTTGTTTTTGCTGGAATTTTCATAACAGAATTAAAGAATAAGACAAGTCATTTTCTAGTCTGTATTTGAGCCAATGGTAATCCACTGAAAATTCCTATCGATGCAACAAAAAACTAGCTGTTGAATTTAAAACATTTTGAAGTGACGTAAACTAAGCAAATCTTGATCTAAGTTTGAAACCTTCGGTGTGTATATTATCAATGATGTGGAAATATTTGTGAAAAATAGTTGGTGTGTTGTGCTATAATAACTTATAGGAATTTAACGCTTATTCGGGTAACCGTTTTTCAGCGGCAGTCTCCTTCTTTCTCAGAGCATTTCTTGCCGCATCAGAATGTGTGGTAGTTTGAGCCGTAGTCTACTCTGTAGTTTAGCTCTCTATAAGCCATGGTTTCTGAAAAGAGTAGATTTAGACTTCAATTTTCTTGTATCAGTTAATGACTGTCCAATGTTAGATCATTGGCTCAATTTAAGTACTTTGAAAGTACCGCAAACGAGAGGCACTATTCCTTTCAAGAATATGTATTGACTACTAGTAAGAAGATGCAAGTCCACTACACTTGTTAGGGGTAAACCACCCTGTTGTTAAAATGTTACCCGATAAGTGCTCACAGCTCTCCCTCTCAATGTCTGTGTAGCGGAGAAATGATTATTTACTCAAATAATTCATACCAAAGCTACAGTATTCTCTGTGTTCCCGTGTCAGTTGACTGTATGCAGAAGTTGCGAAGGAGGCTCAGGACATTGTTTCCTTTCCTTGTAGTGTTCCATAAATTCAAAAATGAATCTTCTGACTCTGTCAGCGGCTAGTTAAGCAGTTGGATGCTGCTGTAGCTTGCCACATTCTAGCTCTGGGTCTTTCTATGTATTCTCCCCCATTTGGGGAGTTCACCTCCAGTGGCTTGCCTGTTCATGTATTAACCTTGAAATCAATCTGTGAGTATGGGGGCAATAAGAATAGTGTTTCACCCACTTTTTCACATATTTGGGGGTTTTGTGCGTGAATGTGTGTGGGATGGGGTGGGTGGGTGGGTGGGTGCATTTGTTAGGGAGTGGGGTGGCATACAGCATCTGCAGACGTTATGGGTTACATGAAATACAGGTCTTCACGTGGTGAGATATACACGCTAAAGTTTCCGTCAGTAATTCTTTCAACACTGGAATCACTATGGATGTCTCCCTGCTAAAGGACCAACCCAATACCTACATGCGGTAACCGTATTATTGTTGACTTCAAATCCCATTCTAAGTGTTTTTAAAGGGAGCACAACTTTAAACAGGAAGTATTGTTTGTTGCACGGGGAGGGGGGCAAAACGGAGCTAAAGCTGGAACCGGCTGTGTGTTTGTTTTTTTTAAAAGGCAAAAGATATTTCCTTCCTTTTCTCTCGTATCTTTTTTTGTTTTTAAACAATTCTTGTGTGTATCTTTGCCCTCAATGAGGACTGTACAGCTTTTCTGTGTTTTGTTTTCACCCTGTGTGTATAGTCGCGCATCTACGGTACCGTATCTTATTTTTGTAACTGTGATAAAGTATATACATATAGATGTATATATACAATATATATACATATATACTCTAATTATATAGGTAAATCATGTGAAGAGAGGGATTCTCTGTGTTGCACACAATTGTTGTCATTGAAATCTTCTTTTGTTTAGTTTAGTTTTGTTTTGAATTGTTCTCATTCCCGCACTGGATTACAAGACAGTAAGCTTGATGTAATAAAAAATGAAGATAAAAATCTCTCTCAATGTAACTTATTGAAATAAATACCAAGACACAAAGCCTGTTTGCATTTTTGTCGTCTGTCTAAACACTGTAGGACAAAGATAAACGTTACGATATGGACAGTTAAAATTGAATAGATGCTGTAACTCAATTGTTGGTTATGATTAGTTGCTCCAGTGTGACTTGACAAAAGCATTCCAACAGAAGAAAGAAGTCATCTAAAAACTATGCTGGGTGTTTTTAGGATAATGTGATAAACAAAGAAATCATGTGTCAAGTTGATAGTGCATGATTAATAGGGGCTTTAATTGATTTGGTTTGGCTTAAACATACATGGAACCATTAATCCACGATACACCACCCTGTGTGTGTGTGTGTGTGTGTGTGTGTGTGTGTGTATCTGTGCAATCATGTGCTTGTCTCCACGCATTTCAGTCAACCATATCAGGTAGAGACTACACCCTATAAGCTCTGAACTTCCAGCTTTTGTTGCCAGTCAAGCACTGGATTTGACAATAAACTCAACAGTCGTTGAGACTAGAAATATCTATTCCTGCAGACTGCTAGAAATATCCATAATTACTGCCCACACAAATACATTGGTGCCGCTTTACAGAGATCAACCCACTTGCCCCGAACTAGAGTCAGCTCTGTCTTTAGAGCTATCAACACAGCAATGCCACCTCTAACGCCCTCCACTAACCCACCCCACCCCCTCAGCGTAACACCTGATACGTAACACCTGATCCAGGCAAATATAGACACAAGCTGGGCCACTGTTTGGTCTGTTGTAGGTGAACACTGGTCGACAAACACCCGACCACAAAGTGGACAGTAGAGGAGCTCTCACACTGTTGTCTCCAACAGAGCGGGACCATGCCCGCGGCGCAAATGTAAACACGTGAGTCGGCTTGAATTGAGTGGCTGTGTGTGCCCAGGGAGGACTGGGAAGTCCTCCTGCCCTGCACATCTATCCAGTAGTCTAAGTGGGGGGATCGGTAAGCCTTGTCCGGTAGTCTTCGGTCATCTCTGTGCCCTGTGACATGAAGTTTGGACTGTTAGACCTGTGGACTCGTGTCGCTTTCCCCTAGAGCACTGAACAATCATTGTTTGGGGGTTGGGGGGGGTTGTACTTGGAAATGAGGAGCCCTCTTGTGGTAGAACACTAACGGTACACATTCAAACTTTTTATGAAATAGACGTTTCCCGATAATGGTCTTCATTCAATACAAGATGTTAAAGTCTTAGAACCGGCCTTTCATGGATTTTAAGTGAGTGAACCGTTATGATTTTGAGACTTCGCACTGACATAAAGCTCGCTTGTTTTTCAATAGTTCCACACAAAGCATACTGATGTTGAGTACAGTGTGCAGTAGATCAGATGTGGCTTCAGAATTGACTTTTCCTTTTCAGTGGCATTTCAACATCATTCGCCTAGACTGTTTAGGCAATTCTTGTGCCCTCTTGTGGTCAGACATTGCTTTGTCTCTATTTCTACAAGCAGAACATTCGGTTTTGCTGACACATTCCCCCCTGATGCAGTGGTATACCACTACAACTCCAAAAGAACAAAAATAACAAACAGCTAGTACTTCCATCTACTGTTCACCCCACTTTCATTATCTCTGTCACTGTAAGCTTACTTCCTCTCTCTCGCACTCCTGCTCTCTCTCTCTCTCTCTCTCTCTCTCTCTCTCTCTCTCTCTCTCTCTCTCTCTCTC
>JAVQJS010027796.1:0-26632 GCA_036024795.1 Galaxias rostratus | reverse complement strand
ATATATATATACTCAGTGTATTTAAGCCCATGCTAAGAAAATCAATGCATTTTGCATTTAAGCTGCAATGGCAAGGACATCAATAATCCAACGTTAGCTCTCAGGCAACAGGCAAACAGACGGTCCTAATTGAGTTCCTAATTAGCTGTGCTCGTTGGGAGCCAGAGTAGCTTATTCCACTACTAACAAGTATGGGACCAGTGGGTCCTTAACCAGCTCTTTGAACAATCCTTCCCCACCACTTGATTTTACAAGCTCTTAAATGGTTGGCTGCTTGGTGGAGGTTGACATTGAAATTCTTACGCAAGCAAATGCTAACAATTGCAGCAACAATAACAAAAACAGAAACAACGGTTAACATTATGTGTTAGTTATTGTTGAATTATGTCAATGTCATGTCAATGTTTATGTTGGTGGGCAATAATCATCTGAACACAGTTAATGTATGTCAGTTTAATACAAAGAGTGGACTTTGTTAACAACTCATATGTAAAACAAGGGAGGATCTACTGGGATACAAAAAGAGACAGAGTGAGAGAGAGAGAGAAGTGGAGAGAGAAAGAGAGAGAGAGAGAGAGAGAGAGAGAGAGAGAGAGAGAGAGAGAGAGAGGCCGACAGAAAAAAGAGAGAGGGAGATCAAGAGACGGAGCATTAGAGCTGGCTGCCCAGTCAGCTGGCACTCAGATGCAGCTGGGCTACAGGGAGGCAGTGGATGCCTAATGAGCCTCTCTCACCCCAGAGAGTTCACCCCACTCCCCCAGCCCCCCCCCCTAGCGTCCCCCATATAGGGTGGAAGGACTGCAGCCCCCCCCCCCCCCCACACACACACACACACACACACACATACTCACACATTCCGTTTACCAACTGTCAGACACACTGCACTCATTCCTTGACTATCTGAGCCTCTGAGCCTCTGTAACAGCACACAGCAGTTAAAAGGATGGGTTGGTCGTATGTTTAGCATGGTTCTCTTTTAACCCAAGCTGTTCTCTTTCAAACACAACTAAACAAGGTTAGAGCTTGATTGAATCAATGATTCATTGTTACATAGAGCAATTTTTCCATGTAATTTAATTAAAACTGCTATTTATGGAAACTCAATGATAGGAATAGAAACCTCGCATGTTCCCAAAATGGGCATCAGGGGTGTTTTGGACTTTTTATTGAACAGCACTAGAACCCCTTTCCTATTCTCTGTTTTAAAATTCAGGGCTTGTCTGCGGGGCCTGTCTAGTTTTTGTAAGCCGGTAAAACCCTTGTCTAATGCCCTTTGCTTGGTGAGGCTGCGGTCAGGGCTCAACCTCAGCAGGAGCAGTCCCCAGACGCTTGTAAATTCCAATAAAAGGTTCACGCCAAAGTGAGCGCGAGTGAGTTATTCTGTTAAGGAGGGCAGTCTGCGGAGCTCTAGCGGGGCCCCACTCCCATTACCACCACTCCCCAGTGCCTAATGGTCAGCTCCCTCTCCGCTGGGTAAATGTTTACCCTAGCATAAGAAATAAAGAGACTCGCCCCAAAACACAGCGTGGCCAGGGATATATAAGATAGATAGATAAGATAGATAGGATATAATGAGCTGCTTTTACCCCGGCCTCCCCGCCTCTTATTTGGCACGGATAAACTTCAGAGATGTGTGGAGGAGTCCACTGGGCCCGGTCAGAAAGGCTTTCCATTCTTCTGCACAGGGTGGTTGCCCTCCTGAAAAATAAAGCACAGCGAGAAGGAATCAACCGTGAAAATATTTGAACAGCCTATCCAAACACCTCGTGGATTGTGGGCGAGGTAGGTGGCCAGGGAGCAGTTGTTGAGAATGGGCGATGAGGACATGGCGAAGACACTCGACACCGTCAGTCAGCTGGTTTCTTGTCATGGGCTGCCAACCGTGCCTTTGATTCAGTGAGGGACCAATTGATAATTAATTGTATCATCTGTTTCCTCCACCGGTCCAAGCCAAGAAAAGTCAGCCCCAACTTCTCATCAATTCACACCAGTGAGAGGGTTATTGGACTGAAGCTTGGCTAGGCCTATGTGTCAACAGATGGCAGCTATCACCGCAACAGTTTCACTCTCAATTCCAGTGAGACTGGGAGAGAGGAAAAAAGAAACAAAGAAAAAACACTCACAAGCCCACAACTTTGCCAAGATATGGAGGGAACAATTAATATTCTTTGCCTGGAAAATAGGTTTGTGAATATGGGTGCTTATCTGAACATGTGGAGGCAGCTCCTCCACTCCCGACATGCCACATTGTAGCAGGCATGGCGACGCTTCCGTTTGATTCCAGCGGTCCTTGATTCGGCTTGTCAAGTTTGGTTTACGCTCCCACTTTTACCTATCGCCCACGGTTACCGTGGGTGTTCAGGACTTCAACAGCTTCCGTCTGACAGGCGGTTCACACGAGCACAGCTCCCTCATGTGTCCACGGAGTGGGTGAAGTATGCAGCAGACTGCCTGCCGTACACAGTCTGTGTATGGGAACATACTTTTAGCTCAATAATTCATCGTCTTGGAGGGATGCTGAATAATTGAAGTGAACTCGGAGGCCTTTCAGCTCGGTGGAGCTCTCTGCATGTTGCTGATGGATCCCTGGGATTCCACGCACATTACAGGGTGAGCGGGGAAACATAGTGCTAAGCTGTGTTTCTGTTCTTTACTGCTCCACTCATTGATCAATTATTCAGCCGGACCCCTCAGACAGTGACCTGGGTTCTGAGAGGGAAGCCGCGCGCCGACGTTTCCGCCGAGCGCCAAGCGTCTCCGTGACAGCGTTAGCCTCCCTCATTGTAGTGCATTTCATGCTCCACGCCGCCAACTCTTTATATCTCATAAAACACACTTGAACCTTGGGAGAGACACCCCCTACCCCGTCCTCCTTTTTTTTGGGGCCGTGGCTGTTGGTTTCAAATGGATTTCTGCGACTGTCTTTCATCTAGTAAATGAGTTGGCGTGGCGTAGCTGCATGGCAAAGCAGCCATATCAAATGGTGAGCAGCAAGAGCTCTCCAGGGCAGCCTTGTCGTGGCACTCTCCTGTTCTCCTCTGGTTTAGGGAGTGGGTAACGGTGGCGATGGTGGTGGGGGATGAAGAAGAGGAGGAAGTTGTCTTGGTGAGAGCTGGGGGTCCCCCAATCTAGCGTGGCTTTATCACACAGACCTACTCCTGAGTGGTGAGCGTTTTTTTTTTTTATCAAAGGCATTATTCACAGCAAAAGCATCCCCTCTGATCCCTAACTGCGAGTGTCTAATTAACACAATAGGGAAGTGCTAAAACACGGGGACCTCCACCACTGTGTCTGGAGAGCTAATATCCAGCCACTTACTTGGCCAACAGCAGTCAAAACAGTGGGCAAATTAGGGCCCTGAAATGCTTCATATGGCTAGGCGGTATGTACAAAAACAACCTATGGCAGGGAAATGTAACTGCTTGTAACATAACATTGCTAGGCTGTGGCATTATTAGCAAGTATGGTGTGGACTTGAGCATGTAATTGGTGTCGCTCTCACTTACTGTGTGGGCTCTGCGCTGTAGGATTTACAGTGAGATTCAAGTAAACCGTAACTGCTCTTGTTTGCTTTTGTTCTTTGGAATCAACTCGCACAATTCAAAGCCCAAAACATAGTGAGAGTGCCTCTTAGGCCGGGCCCCAGTCCTCCTCTCTGTAAATCAGGATGGGCTGATATACAAGCATTTAGGGGTCAAGCAGAGCTATGTCTGATGTGATTTATGAGACCGTGACTCACCTACAGCTTTGGGGTAGAAGACATGTCATCCAACATTGCTTTGTTGGAAAAACACAGTTTGATACCGTTTGATAGATGGATTTGAAGTTGCCCGGGCATCCTGACACGAGGCAAGCATGCTTTCGACAGAGGTGTTTAATCTTCATCCTGACTGCGCGCCTCCTCGCGTCCCCCGAGCTCCTTGTTTTCCTGTATTGATTAAAATCTGCCCTCTCCACCTTCCTGGTGTAAGAACTCCTTCAAAGACGGCGCTCTGGGATCATCCCGTGAAGAAAAACTCGCCCTGCTCTCTCTGTTGTGCTGGTTAGTCGACTGCAGCTCGTCTTCTCCAGCCTTTCCGCTGCCCAAAAATACTCCTGTGGCAGGGAGAAGAATGTCCGTTGTCGATTAACCTAATTTAGTGATTAACCATGCAATCGTTTTGAATATGATTTATGACGTGTGGGAGAGGGAGGGGGGTCTTAAGTTTACGGAAGCTACCAGAATAAGGCCAAGGATGACCTTCCAGTGACACGGGCAACTTTATTGTCTACAATATTCCTTTCATTAAAGTTTGACCCTGGAGTTCCGGCGTGACATGGAGCGAATGACTCAGGGATTCATCCAGGGGATTACTGTGGAAATGAGCCCAGGCCTCTATCTGTGAACGCAGGCTGCCTGAGGTCTGATTCAGAGGCTCTCCCCTTATCTTTATTCTGCCATTATCCATTGCTGCGAGAAGACGTTTGAACACACACCTCTACCCAGTGCCCGTGCCTGCGGGTTATGCCGTACAAAGGGATGATGGCAACAACCACTTAATTTGTGATTAGGGCTTTATTCCGGGGGTGTTTATTCCCCCAGGAATTCATTAGATCTGCGGGCCCCTTCATTTCTTCTCTTGGCCGCGACTCGTTCCCCCTGTGAGGTGATTTAATGCTTTTCTCTGGGTGATAAAGAACTGAAGAGCATGACCACAAATACACTGCATATATTATCCCTCCTTTGCTTGCTCCCAACACAAGTATGGTTATTCTATCTAACAAATTACCCGGTGCTATAACACATTTCTCTGGTGTTTTATCCTCGCCCAACATGAAATTATTTTTGGTTTAGTGACGGATGACTTCCTTGCATTGCCACTGAACACCAGCAAGTTTGATGTTGTATTGAATATACCCGTTCGAAGATAATGGGGAAGAAACAAAACAACATTTTAACGGATCTCAATGTGGAAATGAAACGCATTAACAGTAACCGTTCCGATTGAATTACAGCCCACCCTTTACACACCGAAACACTTGCCTACGCTGCACATCCACTGGTCCACTGTTGGATGTGGTGTGGTCTAAAAAAAAACGGACAGTCCTTCAAACCGCCGTGGCACCTTGTTTCTTTGAGCTAGTCGTGAGACCAATTATTGCACAGGTCATTCCCGCTGTACGTCCAATCACTCCGCACTAGGCACTTGTTCTGCACACCGTCGGTGCATACTATGTCGTGGGACACCTTCCCGACTGCTCCGAGCCTCCGCTGCACTGCCCATGGTGGCCAGGGGAACCACTGTTGCTCATTAAATTAGCCAACTCCATCATCCTGATGCGTGAATGGTGGCGCTGAGCTCTCCGTGACCTTTCTCTCCCCCTCCACCAAGGCCTGTCTTTCACTAGTATAGATGCAAACTCAAGTAGGTCAATTGCAAAGTTATAAATCTTCCTGGGCCACGTGGCAGGGCGTGAGCGGAGGCGCGGCTCAGGCCCGCGGCAGGCAGGCAGGCCGCAGACGCTGCCAGTGGGCCGGGACCAGCTTGGTCGCCCAAGGGCTTGCTTCCCGCATGGTCACCAGTTGGCTGTTCCACCAGGTCTCAGGAAGCTCCTATTTGTTATGAACTTTGGGCTGACGGTGCATTAACAACAGCACTTTGGAAGGCCTTTGACAATGCATCAAGATGCAATCCAAATGTTTGGAGTCACAGGCACTGGACTAAAGTCACACAGTGCCAGCTTGTGAACCACTGCTATAAAGGGAACATTTGAAAGTTATCATGGGTTGTCTTTATCCTTAAAACATATCATGTCGACAGTAACCAGAATATCATTAAAACTACAACAACATTAATTTTATCCTACAATGAATGCGTCAATCCAAATTACATTTTGTACTTTCCAGGCATCTCCTTAACATGAGCTAAATCTGTGCTACGCAAAGTTTATAACATCTGAATGTGTAAGGCTACGGGGGGTTAGTTGTTTAATCAATTTAGGTCTGTTGAAGAGATAGTTTGTCCAGTGGCTCCAGAGAGCTGTGTATTTAGATGCAAACGGTTTCATTATATAATAACTATATTTTTAACTTGGTGAACTTAGTTTACAAACACACAAAACAATACATCCCCTTCATGTTATACCATTACAGTTTCAATTAGTCATTCCATTTAGGTAAGCTATTTTGGTGGATTTTTTTTAAACAAGGGCTGCAATAATTTGGACAACTTTACGGTAAAAAAAATAATCTCATAGTAAATAATTACATGACATTGCAATCCACAAAAATGCTGTTCTGTGTTGACTGCTAGAAGCAACTTCTTGAAGTTGAAAGCCATTTATTCACCTAAAGGTAAATCTCTGTGAATATTAAAATACCGAAGACATCGAGGTAAATTTAAAGAACACCAAACTATTCCTTTTACCGATGTATTATTATATTCATGGCCCTCAACAAGAATAAAATGTGTTTGGTACAATTACCCAGAGCTTCCAAGGTGAAGGAGGGCTGGCGGAGATGTCTTTACATAGGCCTCCGTCTAAAAGATGGAGCCTGGTGTTGTGTGCCTACAGCTTCAGGCAGGGGGTGATAACTCCACCTGTGAGAGAGCCTGTATCAGACAGGTCCAGGCCACAGGCAGATAAATCAGCTGGCCCGTGCCAAGACTGGGAGAGGAGGGCGCCCAATGGGCATCCCCGCTGCTCAGAGTTAAATTCCCTCCCTATGTCCCTAGCAGGTCGGAGCAGCGCTTCGGGATACGAGAAGGAGCTAAATGAAACGCTAATGCACTAAATTTCCCATCAGAAATTAACATAATTCATTTCCACGCATTTCCTTGAGAGCACACAGCCGGGGTGTCGAGGAGGGGCTGGGAATATAAATGGAGTGGCTCCATGGGAAGGGAAGTTTGATTCAAAACAGCTGTGTATGTTTTGGGCGGAAAGAAGGAAATACATTGGTTGACCTCATGAACAGGTTTTTAGAACATATTTTAAAAAAAATGTGTTCTGTAGTCTTCAGTCTGCAGGACTGCTTCCCCCTCTCATATCGGATTATCTCTAGGTGTAGGCTGAACCACGGAACCAATTAGGGTATTTCCAAACACCATATAATTCCTTCGTAATTTATCTCTAGGGCAATATTATGGACTGAAATTTCTTCTTGAAATTTTTTTAACCTGAGGGATGTTGCTACACAACGCTTTCAAACCCAAAATGCAATGGGTAAATTAACTTCCTTCTGACTTTGCCGGAGTAAAAAAAAAGACAGTTTGGTCAAATTTGACAGATTAGTCCACAAACAATAAAAATCAGTAGTAGATGTACGTTTTTATTTCAGGATGCAGTATACATGTGCTTGACAGTATTTAAGCATTTGGTTCCAAGCTCAGTCTATTGTATTTCTTTAACTGGCAAGGACCTCTTCTTCTGACCATCTTCTGAACATAGGATTGGGTTCTAATGTCTGTCCTGGATGGACAACATGGCCATAATGGATGTCCACACATTAACTGACTGTGCATTAGACATCCCTGTGCATTCTACATTGGTTTTCTCATTTTTGCTTGCCATATTTCGATTTCTCTCGTTTGTGTCTCTTTTATATGCCAGAAAGTCTGTTATTATTTCATGTTGAGCCTTTCAAAGGAACCCCTTCTCTCAGCCATTTCATTTTCATCAATAAATAAGGCAGATTCTCTTCTTTCATTCAGAGCTGGAATCTATGTTGAATGATCCAGAGTGCTTGGAAGTGCCGCAGTGCTTCTTTTGTGTTCTTGGTTAAATGTTTCCCTCCAGTTTGTTTTTGCTGCCGCTAAACTACTCACAAAAAGCTGTTTGTTGTACCGATAAAAAAGAGATAGGTCTCACTTGGATTGCCAAGCACTGTAACTATTACTTTTGATGTCATTCTCTCAGACCAAAGGCTGTTTTTATCTGCTTGTATATAGACCAAAGCCTGAGATACCACCAACATCCAATATACAGAAACCCACAGCTTCAGAAATTGTTGTGGCAAAATAAATCCCACATGAACTACAAAAGTGTTGCTCTTTTATAGCTTATATATCAACTTACTTTTTTTCATCCCAAATGCACATTTAAGATAATTCACAATAAATAATAATTTAGACAATGCATGAAGAAAAACAGGACCCCGGTCTAATAGACAATAAAAGGTTGTGCTGGTAATGTGGGGTAGAGAACAAATTGTGGGTACTGACAGTGTTTAGGCTGCAGAAATAGTCCTATACACCAGGTGCTTGTAAAGATTTGGAGCATTATTCCCTGTAGTGTGATAAATTGGTGGACTAAACAGGGTATTCGTCCAAAAAGAGCATCATTCTGACTGGGTTACATGACTCCGCGAACAGATACCAGATTTTCTAATCTCAATACATTCTTATAATGTTTTACAATGACAACCTTGTTTATTTTTACCCCGACGGTCAGAAAATACAAAGCAGTACAATAGAGCATTGTGGATGTATTTTTTTAACATATTTCTGAATGTGAACGTAATGTTAACAAACGTGGTTATATATATACACATAAAAAGACTTTGGGGTAAAAGTTGTTTTGGGGAAAAATTTTAGTTTGTTCAATTGAAACTTTGCACAATTCCATCAACAGTCCTTTGGCTGTGCAGGTAAAGAAAATAAAAGGACCAAAAAAAAAAAGAAAAAAGAAACCAAAAGAATCCTCAAAGGGAGATTTTGCCCGAGGTAAGACACAGGTGGCTGGAGCCCTGGAGCAGGGTCAGAGTCAAGATTTATACTATGTACAAAGTAAAGAACGGAAGAAAAATGGCCGTTCATGTAGCGTCTCAGTGAAGCGAGTGAAACAGCTGTTCACGGAGTGAGGAAGTGGTCAGGTAAGACAGGCCTGGAAATAATAATCACAGGCCCATCTGTTGACCTGGGACTGCATGGCCCCAGGGCTCCCAGGCACAGGCCCTCCTCCTTATGGAGCCACAGCTCCAGCCCCGGCCCCTAGCTGTGCTGGGCTGCTGACACTGCCACATGGTCCCATTCTCTGGCGCTCTCTCTCCCCGCACACACTCACTCCTCCGTGTACCTATGTCCCTGCACCATTGTACGGGCCATCTATAACCACTGACTGCCATGGAATGGGATGATATATGCTACAGCCTACCTCCATAAGGAGGTGTTTAGCAGCTGAGGGGGAGTTAGGGAAAGGCCAGTAAGTTCATAGAAACTATAAATGATCACAAGTGATTACACTTCTGTTGTTGGTAAGTAAATGTGATATGTTGCAGCATTAAGTTTCATCTGATGAGAGGGATCGATCAGATGCTTACACAGTCGACGAGTAGAAATGGCTCCTAAAGCCCGTCATTTTCTCTATGGCCGAAGCTGTTTAATTCAATCATTTACTGTGTGTCTAATTACAGTGTAAGATGGCGTTTTAGTGTAAAGTAGGATTAAAACACATTCATCATATTAGTCTGCATATCAATGATTTCCTGCCTGAGAAGCCTTAATGGTTTCTCTTGGAACAGATCAATATGGTGTTCTAATTGACTGATGAGGAGGGCGAGGACTGTGAAAAGGCCTAATCATAATTAAGGAGGCTATCGCACATGAAGGGGAGCGGAGGCTCCTCAAGATGAATGGAGTCAACCAGGAGCCATCACACACTCACTCAGCCACTGGTCCAATTTGACCACTTCTCACTTTGAACTTACTGAACTGACCAAATTTACGGCTCCAACAGAACACTCTCTCCAACTAATTACCACTAATTGGAGAGCGTGGGATAATGCTACAATGAGAACTTATTAATGTCAATGCACAGATCTTCTTTGAGGTGTATATCACATTACATATCTTTAATTGGGATACTTATGGTGTGTACGATTTTGCGACTGTATTGTAATGCAGAATCTGTTTATATTTTAATTTGCTTAAAATATAGATTTAAATATATTTAAATAGAGATCATGGTTTCTCAAAGTTCTCCTGCGTACTTCTGTGCCTTTACGCACTCTCTCGCTCTCTCTCTCCATCTCTCTCTTTCTCTCTCTCTCTCTCTCTCTCTCTCACACACACACACATGTGCACGCACACAGACACACAGAACCGCACAATGCTTTGCTTTATGACATGCCGTCAAAGCAGTTCATACAAAAGACACCTTTAATGCATTGGAAGGGTACCGGTAAACAGATTAGCATCACCACAACACATTATTTGCTGACATCCACAAATGATTTGTTTTATGCAAGGTAGGACTTGAAGTTTGCAAGCAGGCTGTCAGTGACGATAGAATTGATGCAAATAGAGTATAGTGAGAAAACAACAACTCTGCTGAGGTCCCCACTTTGAAATCGAAAAGGAAACTTCATAATGCAAAACGCAAATTTAATTGTATCGATTCCGCCATTCACACAAACTATTCTCTCGGAAAAGGTGACAGTCAGCACTGTCTCTGTCTTTTCAGCTAGTGGAGGGAGCTAGTTTTATTTAGTAAAGCCCTCCACAAAAGAAGACAACCCATAGTCAAGGAAAGAGAGAACTTTGTTTTGTCTGATCCAATACAATTCTTCAAAGTTATTTGACAGCAAAAGTACACATTGTTAAAAAAAACTGTTTAAATATGATCAGAACTGCAAAAATGCAAACAAAGATAGGGAAATGTATTCTTTGCAGGCGATTTTGTGGCATTTGGGTGAGGAGCAGCTGCGAGGTATTTGCTGATCTTTTTAATAGCTGATTTGCAGGTTAACATTGTTTTAATGGGCATGTGAGCCAAACAACAAAGACAATCTGGGGGAAAGCAGGACTTGATTAAAATCATATCAAAAGCTGAAAAAATAAATGCCTAGTGTGTCTATTCTGAGTGGCCCTACTTTTCTATTTTTCTAAATCTGACAGCTATTCTGACAGTTCATGGTGGTTCAAAATACAGGATGGCTGACAGTGTTTCAGGAAATCACCGTGCAATGCAGTTAATTTATACTGAGATATCTAATCTAGAAAATCTTGAAAAGCAAGAGGAGAGATGCCAGCATGATTTGGACTTAGACGGTAGAATTACCATCACTTTCCTTTAAATTAAAAAAATGTTTGTTCACCTGAACGTACCGCTAATTTGACACAAATTCACATATTTTTGTTGAGTATGTTCTTGATGGTGCTGACTTTGGAAATCAATATTAATTATTTTATTTTGAAAAGCAATCTATTAGCTGACATCAATAAATGTGTTTTTATTACTACAACAACTAAACATGGTCTATAATGTTATCTGTTTTTCATAACATACATAAAACAGATGGTATTATGTAGACTCTGTTGAATTTTAGGGCATACATTAAGTACACTCTTATGAATATTGTTTCAGACATGAATTCACATTGCAATTTGCGCACCCCTCAGTTGCGATTACTATGACTGTGTGTGTGTGTGTGTATGTGTGTGTGCACATTTCAGTTAGTGTACACTTATATGTGTGGGGTGTCTACCCATGCATAGTGAGTCAGAGAGAGAGTGAGTGTGTGTGTGTATGCGTGCGTGCAATTGTTTGTGAACACACAGCCTATCATACCCTATAAGACAGCCTTATGTCGACATGTGCAGCGAATGACAAACCTAGTCTGATGGGAATGGTCATTTCCCAGGTAGAGTCGGCCCGGACGCAGAGTGAAGGATGGGCTCTGTGTGGCTGTCAGAGGACGTTACCAGACAACACACACACACACACACACACACACACACACACACACACACACACACACACACACACACACACACACACACACACACTCAAATGCCCAGGCACACACTCTGAGCTCATGAAGATGATCACATTTGATACACAGATGACATCCTATCCCCGCTGTGACAACACAGGCTCATTTCTCTGCACTGACATCCGTTGCTGTGTGGGTGTTATTCAAGTCAAATCTATCATTCTAATGGAGAGACAGTCAAACCTGAGGATTATTCTAGGGATAAATATATCATGCCAGGCTCTATCGACCAAATGCCTTTGTATCACCACCAACTGCTCAGTGTAAATAGACGTTGTGAGAAAAACAATAAAAAGCTGTGATTCTTTAAATAACGATGCCACAGCAAACCAGGGCTATCGTTTGTTTAAACAATAGTTCTGAGTCTGGATATTGTTCAGTGGGTGGAGACGGAATGTCTTTCATTATGGGTTTGCACCTTTTGATAGCAATCAACATCGTTAAATGGACACCCTTCATCAGACAACGCTGGTTAAGTGGCACAGAAATGTACATGATTCAGACGTGTATTGGTAGAGCGAGGAGTTGGCGTGGTGGGATCTGAGGCAGACAGTTCATGTGTCGAGGCTCCAGCCAGGGCTGAGCCAGAGCAAAAGGCGCCACACTGAGACATCCCATCACGTGGCTCAAACCGTGGCCTCTGAAAGCACAGCTAATTGCATCAGGGATTCCGCGCTCCAGTCCCACGGTGCATTGCAGCGGCGGGCGGCAGGAGATAAAGAGACAATGAGAGAGGTGGAGAGAGTGTGAGAGGGAGTGAGAGAGCGGGCGAGTCAGAGTGAGTGAGAAAGAGTGAGCCGTGGATGAATTAGCGACCGGCTGGCTGGCTGGCTGGCTGGCTGGCTGGCTGGCTGGCGGGGTGAAGTCTCTGCTTGCTGAAGCCTTGACAGCACTTTGTAGGGTATGATTGCTCTCCAGACAGCTGACGGAGGTGCGGGCCGCTCGCACCTCAATGTTTGAAAGCCCAAAAGGATACGGGCCCGCATCATCAAAGCCCAGCAAGTTATCTATGTGTCAGCGAGAGATTTAGCTTTTCCAGAGAAGGGCAACGCCTCTGAACGCCACATCCAATCGATGGTATTTGAATAAAGGAATAAAAGATCAGGCATCATGTGTATCCGGGTGCTCTGGAGTCCTGGAGAGGATTATGGCATTATACTGTAGAAACGTGATCAGTGACAGAGCCCATCAATCACAAGTTTCCTCTACTAGTTAGCTAAAGTTGATATTAGCCTAAATAGGACACATCTGTTTGTTGCTGCACACTCTGACTTTAATTAATTCTCAAGTCATTTTATTTTTAGGCTAGGTCTATTTTCTTATTTGTTGCTGCTCCTAGGCTGTACATGTGTGAAAAATGTAAATCACATCCTTTGCTCACAGTGAGGGGTTCACACACACACACACACACGCACACACACACATTCTCAAACAAACAAAAACAAATCGGGAGTCAGCGTGCAAACAAACTTTGGTCCATCAGCCTGCTCCTTCCTCCTCCAGGTTTCTCTCGTGTCCAGACGTTTTCCTCCGTGTTCTCCTTCCTACAACAGTTTTCTTTCTCCAGTTTCCAAGAGAGAAGGAACTGATTCCTTGGGAACTGAGTTCAAGGGCAGGTCTGCCTACCCCAGGGGGAGAGCCGCCCTTGCCAAGACCTTGGCTTCACATCCAGGGAGTGTCATAAAGGATGTTTCCAAGCCAACTCTGAACATGGACATGGTTCTGACCCGCGATGCCCTGGGTCTTCCAGAACAGGCATAGACCACTGTGTATCCAGTTCAAGCTCTTGGTCTGTCCTTGGCACAACATGCTACCCACCCTCACTAATGGTGGTTTCTGTTCTGCTGGGAGTCTACCGTGGCAGTGGCAGTGGCTGGCTTGTTAGAGCTCACATCATGAAAACATCCAACCCAAAGCCGCCACTTTCTCTCCTCGTGCTGCAATCGTCACTGGCCTCTTCTCACCTCTCTTTCACCTGGTGTCAAGTCCCTTCGGTGGGGCATAATGACTAAGAGGCCAGGCCTCCCCTATTATTAGCGTTCGCTTTCAGGCCCGACGCCCGGTCAGATGGTCGGCGCCCGAGGGCAATGCGTCACACTGCCTGGGCACAAAAGGTAGCCAAATAGTGCCCATCGAGGAGCAGGTGCCACCTCCATCCCACCATTTGGCACCACCGGCGTAGCCACAGTGGTTGACGGTGTTGGGTGGATGATAGATGTTGGGGGGGTGGTTTGGAGGTGTTTGTCTCCCACGAGCGTCCCCTGTGGACCTGCGAGGCGCTGGTCGTTTCACGGAGGGGGAGGGGGGCTCCTACTTTTGAGGAACTGAAAACGCCCTTGACTGACTGACTGACTGACTGACTGATGCACGTTTTTAGAGCGCCAATGACAGAGTGAAGAAAGGAGTACAGCAGTTCAGGAAGAGAATAAAAATGGGTGGCGTCATTATAACGATGGGCCCTCATTCTGTGTGGCGGTTGATGTTGTATTTATTTTTGGGGGGACTGTCCTTGGAACTAACTGGGTTGTTTTGGTAATGATGTTTTGTAGTAGAGTGCTTCACCTCAAAGGACGCTTTTGATTGGTCTTCATTATTCTCATGTCCAAGTTGTACATGTGTGCCTATTTTTCAGTGTACCGTATAAAAGCAATGTTGGCCAGGAACTGAACTACTCGCTCTCTTTGGTTATCAGTTACCAAGCTTATTTAAAAAAAATGACAGCTAAATCTTATTTACACGGTCACAGTCATAAATAAAAACTGATAAATTGACTAAAGATATCACTTAAAAATGTGAAAAATGATTCATGTCCCATGTGGTCCAATTCTATTAAACAGGAACTTGTTTACGCCGCTGCATTGTGTTTTTGTAGTACATTTTTTTGGGGTTGTTTTGGACAATGTTGCTTTGTAAAGACAGTGGAACGGACGTTGGAAAGGACACAGAAAGTTGAGCTCCGGGTACGGCAGTGAAAAGCCTGTCCTGGTCAGGGTCAGGCCCAGAGCAGCAGCCTGCCTCGTGGATAAGAGCAGCGCGAGTGCAGCCTCTTTACTTACAGCCTGCTGGAGCAGAGGGTCGATGCACACCTGAACCCCGGCCGGCTGCAGTGGGCCGCGGGGCCCATCAACGTACAGCACCGCTGACCTGCGGTGACTTCTAGATGGGCCCTTGGGAGGCCGCCCACCCCCACCCCACAATCAGCTCAGGGAGCACTCACACTGGCTCTCTGTTAACATAACACCCCCACCCTGCCCCCATAACTCCTCAGTCAGAGAGCACGACATGACACGCTCACACAAAATACACAGACGCTACACGTGCTGCAGCACACACACAGGCACACACTTACACATCCACACTCGCACCCAAACTCACACACACTCACACATAAACAATGAGCACATAGCGTACGATGTAAACAAGAAACACAAACAAGAACAGTGCAGTCTTCAGATAAAATCTTATGCACACCTAACATGTCGCACAGAGACATTGTCTCTCTTGCTCCTCCATATTTCTGCACCTCTTTTATCTCGTCTCTCATTTCTGTTGCACAGGCAGCCAGGTGGAGGAGAGGCTCTGGATAGCGTTAGACTGGCGAATATCTCCATCTTGTGGACGCTGTTCATGGTTCATTGTCAACGGTGCTGAGCTCTGGCAAGTGTGGACCGCGTGCCGTCCATAAAGGAGACGGTCTATCAGGGTCAGCCCAGGGACTCTGGGATTATTCTGTGGTGGACAATCCATTTTAACAGCCTCAATTCTCTGCTTTAGTACATATTTATAGTAACAAATGATAAAAATATATAATAATATATTAAATAAGACTGACCATTGATGATAATCCGGGACAGATTTAAAAAACGTCCAAACCAAAAAAGCCACATTGAAAACAAGGTATGTCTTTGTCGCGAGTCATTTTGTTGGCAGCCAAATGCTCTCTGGGCCAACAAAGGAGGAGAGGTGACTTTTGTCATGAATGTCACTTTGGGTTCGGTTGGTTAGGCAGCGCCTCTCCCATGGTTTGGCTTCGCGGATGAAGGCGCAGGTGAGCGCCACAGAGGAGCTGCCCCCCCCCCCCCCCTTTCGACCCTCTCTCCGCCTCAGTCCCCCCACTGCTAATACAGCCCTACTTTTTAATATGCAACATCTGTGCCGGGAGAGCCGTCCAAAATGGCTGCTCCTTGGAGGATGACCGCCGGGCCTGCTCAGAATTGGGGGCCCGGGCTGTTTGGTACTAAGTCGGGGTTCTGCGCAGATGCTGGTGCTGGCAAAGTCACTTTGTCCTTATCTTCAGCATCCTGGGGGGTCCACTAGTACTGTAAGAGAACGGGGGTGGGAGGTGGGGGGTGGCGGCGGGGTTGTTGGGAGGTGCCTACCTGAAGTTTTCATGTTCTATCCTCTCATCTGGATCTGTGGGTGGGATGACTCGGCACATCGATCCTGGTAGAACAGGGACAGGTTCTCATCTGACGGGTTGTGAGGTCACTCCAGTATTGTATTGTCGCTCACATTTGTACTTTTTTCTCGCCATATAAATACCTGTTTCTCAGTGGTCTTCATATATGGATTCTGTAAGCCAATTGTAACATTCTTTTTGTGTGCAGGGTACACACTGGAAGACTTTTGTTGGTGCGTGATACAAGCCCCTAAAAAAAGGTTCACGACAGTAAAGCCAGAGACAACTCGTCTGGGTTCTTTGTAGCCATTTCTGCAGCCAAGCATTAGTTCACAGAGCCGTATTTGCGCTCAGCCTTCACAGGGAATCGGCAATCTCTCTAAACAGAACGGAGGGAAGCCTTGACCCAAAGGCTGCCTGTCATGTGGATTACTCAACCCAAGAGAGACACACTCAATGCTGAGAGTGAGGGAGAGACAGAGAGAGCACGACAGAGGGAACGGGAGCGGGGTAAAAGAGAGAGGAGCCAACAAGGACGAGAGAGAGAAGGGGGGGGCTTCTAATGCATCACTTACAAAAAGAACACGTTCATATTTAATGCTCATCATTAAGGCCGGGCCGGAGCATGGGGGATGCTCTGGCTGTTTCTCCTACACCCCCCTTGAGCAAAGTCCTTGTGACAGCCCTCCACCGCATCCCGGCAAATTATCTGCATGAGCAGCGGCGAACAAAAACAGTCCAGTGTGTTGGGAGAAGGGAACGGGCATGGGGGCTGGGGGGACGAGGCCCGGCTTCAGCTCCGCTCCTCTGATGGCGAGGCACGTCACTTTGCATCAGCGCCAGCCCTCCAAGCTACATCATCTGTGGCAGTGGAGAGCAGGACCACGGCGTTGGCTGAGAAGCGGCAGGGGCAGTAGTTGTACACTGCTTTTAGGGGAGAGCGAATGTTCCAATGGATGACGGAAATCCCCAATAAACAGTATGGATGGAAGATGCCACCCTCATACCTGACCTCCCCAAAAACACCCAGTCATGGCCTCGGTCGTCGGCAATGAGCAACATACCCAAGTGAATCTCCTGGATTTGAAATGCAAATATGTTGACTGGTTCTGACCACTGGTGCACCGCTCTGCAAATATGGGAGTGACAGAACAGGCTACAATGTGATATCACCAATGTCTTTATCCTAATGAGGACAGAGCATATCTCGTAACTATTAAATAAACATGTTTTATGTCAGAATCCACCCTTTTGATAAAAAATTTACTTTTTAATATGAATTTGAAACACATCTACATGGCAAAGCATACCGGGAAAGATAAGTTAACAAAGTAAGACAACTAGTACTTTAAGGGAGACTCAAGCAATGCCTAGTCTCGTCTCGACCGACCTTAAGAGCCATGCTCAGGGAGGCAGCTACACAGCAGCCCAGTCCCCAGCACAGACATAGGGCACTCTCTGCTGGACACAGTGGAACATGCACGGTCTGGCCACTTAGTGGGAGAAGTTAATTTATTGGCGTGTTCTTATTTTCACTGTTTCTAAGAAAGTATTGTTGCCTCTGGCCTCTTTCCTCAAGGATATGCCCCGACACTCAAGGAGACTTGAAAAATTGAGTTTCACCGAAATAAACCTGTCTTGTAAGATCTATGTGTTCCTAGCCCAAATTGGCCTATTTAAAGCCATATACATAGACAGGCTTTGAATAATATTGACTTGCAAAGGAGGCAGAGGTTGAGGACATGAAGCTAGTCAGGTTGTTTTAGCACAAGAGTGATGGGGTGCCAGACCAGGTCTATGTTTATTTGTTGATTGTAGGAATTACTAGATGGCTTGGTGCCAAGCGAGTTAGAAAAATTTGATTTAATTTGAGTTTTTTCAACTTCAAAGATGCTATTTCTTTTAAAGTAAATTTTCCATAATGACAAGAATAAATACATTACAACGCATCTGATCATGATACGATTATGAAGGCTGAGGTCATAATTGGCAGATTTTGAAGAAATAGACCTGACAACCCAGGATACGTACATTTTGCAAAATATGCACATGTACATATAGATTAGACAATTCCCCCTGTCATGTTAACCAACATCTATTAAATTTGATTAACATTCTATTACATTTTATTATCATACTATTAATTAAGCCCTCCCACTATTTTGTAATCGACTGAACTTTCCTCATTTCAGTTCATATGGAAATCTTTTGCACAATGGGCATTTTCTTTGTTCGTTTTAAACTTAAAATAATCACTATCTTTAGAAAGAATTTATATTCATGCCGTGAATGAAAATTATTCATAGTGTGTCATGAATCAATTGCACACTCCAAGTGGTGGGGCTCTATTTTTAAAGCACTTGAGATCACATGCATCTGCTTTAGTTAGGGATGAGACTTAAAACTGTATAGCAACAATCTAAAAGGTTGTCAATTTAAGACGCTCAACAATATTTGATTTACCAAAAGAATGCAAAATGTGGAATGCCAAACCTTTAATTTTTTATGCGTCATTCATTGGATGATCAATTTTCCCACAAGTACTTACAGCCAGTCAGCGCTTTGAGAAAACCTCAGATTAGTACTCCTTATTTATATAATGTCCAATGAGGTTACAATACTATAATCAAAAATGAAACCATTCCATGATTGTAATAGTAAGCTACAGGCTTGTGTTGCGGCAGAAGTAGAGAGGATATAGTAGAAATCTTTCATCAGTTTTAGAGCAATAAATCCTCATGTGCCCGACGATTTGCAATAATTTTTCTCACCGTCAAAAGGATAATCATGGAAATAATGGCACAAAATGCACTTCATGTACTATTTTGAGTTTTGTATTGCCATGACAGTATCGTCTTACATTTGTTTCTCATCGAGCACTCCATCATGGTGGCTCCGGCCGTGTGTTTATTGAACACACACATACAGTCGTGTGTGCAGCCTGTCGGCCTGAATCATGGCCCTCATGCTGCAAACCATTCTGTACAGCTGAGCACACTATCCATATTCATGGGATTTTTGCCAAAAGGCATTTGTGTCACCTAAAAATAGTGTGTGTATATGTGTGTGTGTTTGTGGAGGGTGGGGTGGGGGTCTCTAGCAGTGTATCCCAACATTCTGAAGCCCGGTCCTGATGATTGGTAGTAAACAAGTGTCTCATTCTCGAGACCATGCTTCACAATGTAAGAGCACTTGTAAATAATTGCCTGGGGCCAGAATAGAGAGATGTTGGAGGTGTGCGGCATAAATCAACACAGAATTTCTTCCAGGCGCATTACTGCTAATTTGCTAGCGAGTGTCATCTCAGGAAATAAATGTTGGTTTGCTTGAGTCTTTTTGTGGCTGTACTGTATTTTTATGTGTGCAATTGTGCTTTTGTGTGTTTTGTTTATTTGTATATGGGTATGTGCTAGGAAATGAGTAGGTATGTGTGTGTATGTGTCCATTTTGTGTGTGCATTACACAGGTGTACAGTATCTGCAAGTTGAGGTGTGGGCAATGGAAATGAAAATGTATGTTTATCTTATGCTATATCTATATTTTGGAAAACAATTAATCCTCAGACACAAATATGCAATCTAATAATTACAAAGAAATCTGCTTTTGACACGATTTATGGAACTTTGTCTCACTTACTGTCAATTACCTCATGCTCTCTAGCTTCATGCATTGCTCAAAATAGCCCTGAGAGCCATTGTATCGATGAAAGTGAGGGCTATTCACAATCCAACATCAAACAACAGTGTAATTGATAGTGCGTCTATTTAAAAATGTATTTGCACAGTTGTGTACCTCAGTTTATGACAAACATGTTAAGACCATCTGGAATATAAATTTAAGTTACCAGCAGAGGGCATTGTACACCACATTGCTCGTCTGGTTTACTTGAGGACTGCCAGACGAGAATGGGTAATATGAGAATGTAATGGAACACTTCACACAACAAATGTATCATGTATTATATTATTTATGTGTATGACCATATATCCAATTAGACCTTATATCTGAAAGCCGAAACCATGTATTTAGGCAACCGCAAAGTATTTAGAATAATTTTCACTCAACTAGAAAGTACAATCAACTGACCATGGATCAGTCTTTGTGATGTAGTAGTAGCTAGCCTTAGTGAAACGATAAGATATTTGTGATATTTCATTGATATACTGTATTGATATTTGTGCAAAATACGTTGATATACTGTAAATACATTAATGTGTTTTAATGTGTGTGCTTAAACACTCACATGTATTTGTGTTCTCAGTTTTTAAGGAGTTTTGGCATTCGGAAATGCACACAGATATCCCAGATGGCAATCTCTTTATCCCATTCCGCTGGCCTAAAATAGCCTGTCCTCTGAAAGCATGCATGCTAATGCAAATGCCGCAATCACCTGAAGGTTAAAGGTTGACCAGTCATTTCCGCCAAACAGCTGCTAGCCCCCAGGCCATGACTGGACCTCACATGCATTCACAATGAACGGCGGACGTGGAAACTCTGACACCAAGACACTGCGAGTAGGCAGTTAGAGTCAAGGTTCGGGATTAGTCCAGAGACCATTGTTCTGGTAGGTATGTAGACTGCTTTAGGACAGTATATTGAATCTCTCTATTTTGTCCATCCTAGTGATGGACAGAATTCCAAATGTGTCTATAACTATATGTACATTACAAATGACATTGTGCCATTTATTAATTTTCTAAGGTTCACACAGAGGGGACACAGTATAAAACAGGTGGCATCTCTACTCCTCAATTAGTGTGTGCCCTGTTTATGGGAAAATGTATATCTCATAATCTATATTACTTAACTGCAGTATCAATGTATTTCCTGGCATGACCTGCTTTTCCATGACAAGAAGACAGAGCATTTGTCAAAGAAAAGACAGCCTAAGGGCTACTGGTGTGTAAACTGGCCTGTATGGTATAAAGTAGGTATTGCCAAGTTGCCTCAGCAATTTGGAGGAAGGAGTCTTAATCATCAGTCATCTGTTAGTTGTCAAGTTTCTCAACAAATAGCTTACGCCATGCATCAGAGACTACATTAATTATTTTATACAGATGTGTTTCTCTCATTCATTTTTTTCATGTCCGTTTTACAACTCTGGAAACAGAATATCTACGAAGTATTTATTTGAATTTGAGAGGCAAATAAAAAGTAACTGCTAAATGAATTAATCATGCTGAGCTGATCACCTGGCGGGGCATGCTGGTTCTAACCCTCAGAGACGCAATCAAACACACGGACACATGCATGACCACTTGAATGGATAGAGAATTCACTCCACAATGGCGTGCAGTGTACACATGACTACACACTCACAAAATCAATGCGGACACAGTGCTCTCATGCGGGGTCACATGCACTCTAACACGGGGACAACCAGGTGCACGGCAGTGCTAGGAATCTTAAGGCCTTTGGAAACCACTACTGTGGCTCCTCACAGCCAAGGTAAATATGGTATGTTGACGAGCGTAACAGTGGCAATGTGCTGATTCTTTGGTGGAAAATTAGCGAGGCACACGTGCAAAAATCTGACACCCTGGACCGATGGAGCAGTTTCATCACGCCGAAATTGAGGGGCTTTTTTTAATAAGGGAGAGACAACGTGGGTTGTGCCGCCAGGCTTAAAAGTTGCATGGCTAAGAAGAAGGGAGTTGTTCCATTGTGCTGCGATAGAGGGGCAACTCAGCCATTTATCGCTTCAAAGATATGTTTGAAAAATCAGGGGACGTATCTGTCATGCTGGGTGATGGTGTGGGCGGCCATTGAAGAGTCAACAGAGTGGTTTGAACTTCTCATGCCCGAGCAGAAAAGTGACTGAAGAAAATCATGATCTTCTTTTAAATATTGGCTGTGCTGATCTGTAAGAGGTTGCCCATAGCAGTAGCAGTCTGTCAGACATGCTCATTTTGAATTGAGAAAGGATGTGTAGAATCCAGTGCACACAGAGCTTTGTTTTCAATGTCACACTGAGCCTGTTCACACCAAAAAACAGTGACACCAATCAGACTAGGACATTTGTTCATCATTCAGAACTTCCAAGTAGACAGGACAACTTTAAGCTCCAAAAGTCTTAAAGATAAGCATCATGTGGCAAACCTTTACATACATAAATGTGATATTAAGCAATTGAACAAGAATATAAATAGGTAATAAACAGTATACTAAATCACTATCCCTACTTTTTTTTTTGCAAAAACAAAAACTTCACATCCAAATCTCAAGTTTAGTTTATACAGCATGCTGCTGTGGTAAACATCCTCCCTTACAGGCAGCTAAAAGTTAGAAAAATAAGCCTGCATACACATTCTGTGTAAACCTCTAACAAGTAGGATGCACAATATGACAGTGATAAGGTTTTTCACATTACCTACAAGCGCAAATCGGTGGCTGTATAACAAAACCCGAACAAGAACAATAATAACATAAATAAAGTATTGTGAATAGGTACATTCACTTCTACCAAAAAGAAAAACAATTCGAAAACACTTAAAACAAGTACTTTGTTGATCACCTCCATTGTTATGCTTTAGAATCCCAGAAGGCAAACATTTGAAATTTATTTTTGCATTTCAGAAAAGCATTGCCAGACCACAAGCAATGATTTGACTGCACCCCCATGGTGTTGTCACAGTCTCAGGCTTTTAAAAAGACTGACAGAAAGCATAATGTGACAAGTGCATTAGCTACTTTCTCAACAGCAAAACAAGCAGTGATACAATTTGCAGTATTTTATATACTTTAGACCTCATTGTGTTGATTGTTTGATGATGATTGATTTGGTCAGATATAGCAATACTAGGGCCTTTGCAGCAAATATAATATATTCCATAAAGGAATATTGAATTGTTCACAGTTGAGTCAGCTTCAGCCTGCTCATGTAGCTACCATAGAGCAGAATGTCCTTTCTCATGGCAAATGAGACTCAATGAAACTTAAATGTCATGTGCAGATGCAGGGTTCCTAGTCCCAACAGAGTGTATTTTGCATGCAATATTTGATAGTGTGCAATGAATTGCAGTGCAATTGCAAAACCTAACACTGCAATTTCCCCATATCAGTGGGTTGCCGTGTAAACCAACTGCAAACACAAAGCAATCGCCTGGCACCCATGTTTACCGAGTGCTGAATAACGTGACTTAGCGTCTGAGCTCAGTTTTATCTGTTGCCGGGGGCCTGTTGATATCTGTGGCTGTCTTGTAAACCATAGGCCTTGTTTACTGATTCGCTGTTAGAATTTGCATTTTTGAACTGTGTTGATTTGGCTCACTGAAGTTGCTAAGGGAGTCACGACTGTGGGTTTAGTCAATTACTTTGTTGTTTGCTTTATTTTCATTTTCTATAATCAAGTACAATGTAACAATACGGTTTTTGCTCTGGTAACATTCTGCAAAATCAATTAAGCTTTGGACTGAAAACCGAAGTACATAATTTTCTTCCCTTCTAAACAACATCGGCAGCAGACACATGCACCCAATTCCACACTTACAAATATTCTTATTTTCTGTTTTGTAGTTTGTTTCTGCAGTACTATTCATACAACGAGGGTAATGTATGGCTCCAGGAATAACTCACTGATGAATATGTATACTGACAGTGGGCCGCATGATGATTATGAATGCTGTTGTCATGGTGCACTGGCTGGAAACCACTGAACTCTCTAAGCTAGTAGATCGCATTGAACTTATGCTATTTACGAGGCGACGAATACCATGCTTCTTCTGCAACATGGCCACTGCATTTATTGTCGAGGCAAATATGTCATTGAGATTGCAAAATCAAATGTTCTGGTCACACCTGAACATCAAGTCGATTGTAAACATACTCCATTCTCAATGTAGACGGACAATGCTCAAGTACCAGGAAAAGTCAGGTGATTGGAGGAGAATTGTAGCTTATACAATAACTAAGGTAAAAACAAAAACTTTCCCTAATGAGGGTATTACAATTTCTACTCAAGGGCTTCCTTCCTAAACCCGAGCCATCAGTTGATGCATTACATTTATAGTCACTCTAAGCGCCTAAACATAACACTAACAGCACCAAGTATACTTGTGTTTAGCACGTTTGTGTTAATTTTTGAAATGTTGAATAATTGGGAAATCCTTTCTTTATTCTGTCCATACAAGACCATCACGACAGAAGGATGAGCATTGGAAAGCGCATTACAGAGCTCCTACACTGCCTATCAGAAGAGGGGTTATTGGTTCCATACTTAAGTAGTAGAACAGGGAAGAGATGCCTGTGTTCCTCAGTGAGTTTGAACAGTGACAGGTTCATGAGTACTGGTGAGCACAATGAACTAATAAGAAGTCAAATGAGTGCTCGGGAATGCTCATTTTAAACACAAAGTGAAGTGGCATACAATCAACACATGGACTCGCAAATTAACGGTTGGTCTACATTGTCATCCTGTTAATTTCCAAGCACTTGTATGGGCAGGGATGGCCCTTCAGACAGCAGGAGGAGGAGTTGGATACAGGCTTCAGGACGTGGAAAGGTTTACGTCGATCCGAGTCTAATAGACGAGAACTGGCTCTCTCAATGTAGGTGTGGGAATAAAAGGATGTCACACATGAAAGGCAGTATCTCCATGGTTTCCCCAGGAGCGGGGCCCCGTTGCCATGGTAGCGGAAGGCGCCTTTACAAAAGGAAAA
Source organism: Galaxias rostratus (assembly GCA_036024795.1). Lineage (NCBI taxonomy): Eukaryota > Metazoa > Chordata > Actinopteri > Galaxiiformes > Galaxiidae > Galaxias > Galaxias rostratus. Next base: position 1,821 of record JAVQJS010027796.1, on the reverse strand, counting down.
ACACAGAGGACAAAAAAAAGACTACCTATCTCTGTCCCTATTTGCCATGCATCCTGGTATTGTCCCTTTGGCTCATGGATTATTGCGTGGTCATTAAAATCACACTCACTGTCGCATCAAACACATTTTGAATGTGGCTTCATACACACATACATATTGTATGATTTGTTAATGTTTAACTGAAGAAGCATTGGAGAAGGGGATTTGGACAGAAATGGACAGCTCGTGGCCACAGTAACTTAGGGTTCCATTAACCACATCCAGACCACCCAGATGCAATCACATGATCCAGACATAAAGCACGTCAGAGCGTCGCTGTCACAGACTGTTTGTTCTTTGCCTAATGGCTATTAAGGAAATATTGCTTGACTCCTCAGCCAGGCTTAATATAATTAAACAAAGCAGCCGCAGCCACCTGCTCAGTTGCACATCCCTTAGGTTGACCCTGCATTAATTCGGATGGACACACTTATTCTAACTAGGGCACGAAAAGAAATACACACAACTTAGTATTTATACCCAACTTGTCATACCTCAAGGCTCGTGTCATATATTGCTGATAAGAAGGCCTGAATTGGGCTGGGAATGTTTAAACACCACGTCGGCTTATGTAAGTGTCAGATCCGATTGAGATCCCGTGAGTCAAACCTACAGTGGGTGTGGGGGCTGGTTGTTGTGTACAGAGCAGGTCACGCTTGGTGTCAGCTCCATACACTGAGGTGATTGAAAGTGCTATAAAGAACAGGTGGACAGGTAGACTGATTCAGCAGGTACGTGCGGGATCAAGCAACCTCCTTAACCCCGTGTGTTACACAAACAGAACCAAGCCTTATGGAAATGTTCCAGAGTGATTTGGCCCCCTTGACACCTTTTCCTGTTTTGTGGGTGGGACATTCAAATGTCTCAGTCAATCTGTAAGGGTTGGCCAAAATTGGCCACTATATACGATCCTTGGTGGGGAATGCTATGTTGTACTAACACGTGTCAGAAAGAACCAGAACAGGTGCTCAAGGTCATTGCGGTGGACCAGTGAAGGGCAGAATAAGTACGTTCAAAAGACCACCTTCAATATACAGCATAAATCTTGTACAATAATGTAAATTCTGTACATAAATGTATGTATTAATGTATGTACAGTATAATGCTGCTGAAGCAAGAGACTCGGTCTCAGCCAGCTACCCCTTCGTGATTAAATAAATTATGATACAATTGAATCTATGGATCAACAATTTTATGTCCACACCACAACACTTAGTTGAACAAGATACACAAAAAATACATAAAATAAATATAACATCAACCATCGCATTATTCCAAGTCAAGACACACAGGAAGTCTCATGTGTTCTCAAATCAATGTACGCGTGTCAGCTGACGTAATGCCTTAATCGTGTCATTCCAAATGTGCGCACGTTTGCTTTTCAAAAGAGACACGAATCAAGGTCTCCAATGACTGTTATGCCTCACAGATCTGATTTCTTCTCACATGACATGACGTGGACAGGCGTAGCAACCTTTCACAATAAATATTACTCCCAGTGTCTTATGTCTTGAGTCTGTTCACCTTCAGACCATCTTATTAATACAAGAATGAAAGATTTGATCAAAAACACACTCAAAGCAAACACTATTCTCATCACTGTTTGATGGGTAGTAATGTTTTGTCCAATTATCTTTAAAACTGTGGCTAGATGATAATATTATTGAAAAATTTGTAATATTATTATTATTATTAAGACAAGTCTCTTCTTCTTTCCTTCATTTCTTCCTTCCTTCCTTGCATCCTTAATTTTTCCTCTTCTTCTTCTTCTTCTTCTTCTTC
>JAVQJS010027791.1:0-39484 GCA_036024795.1 Galaxias rostratus | reverse complement strand
AAAAGACCGACCAGTGCAAAAAAGCTTTACATTTCTAATTGTTTTTACCTAGTATGCTTTAGTTTGTTTTACATTTTTAATTGTTATAATTATTATTAGTAGTAGTATTAGTAGCAGTAGTAGTAGTAGTAGTAGTAGTAGTAGTAGTAGTTGTTGTAGTAGTAGTGTTATTATTGTACTGTTTCATTCATATCTTTGTCAGCTCAAAGCTTGTGTCATAGATTAGGTTTCATTGAAGCTTTAACGGACAACTCTTAGAGGTCTATCTCTGTAGGTTGGGACTAGCATAAATGAAAAATCATACGCTTTGTAGAACTTGTAAAACTTGTACTGAATGGCACTAATGCAAAATCAAACAAGTACGGAAAAGTAGCCAATCTTATCTTTAATGGAAGTGGGCCCTGAAAGGTCCTATTTACGCTGGGGCGATTTAAACTTTTCGACCGTGGACGCCCCATGGGAAATCAAGCCCTCTAGTCCAATGGGCCACCTCTATATAATACCGTAATCAGCATTCCTACTGGAACACACTGTCATTTTGGATGCAAATCACACCGTCCAAGCTCCATGCTGCCTACCTCAAAGGGAATACTACAGTCCTTTATAATCTTTGATGAGGGCAAACCCGTAGAAATGAGCTAATTATTTCTATTTCTCTTACTCACAAATCCTTACTCAAGAAGCTGTTTGTAATTTTAGCAAAATGAACTGGCTCGAGGTCTTAAGCTCTTTGTTTACAAGCTCAGAGCACGTACAAATTCAAACTGACATCAAAGCATCAAAGCTACTGCTATATTCTTATGAAACGAGAGTGTGCAAGTCAATTGTGATTCTCTCAAGCATTAACAGAACACTTGTTTGGTCTCTGCAGCTGTTTGAAGCCAACAGGGTGAAGTTCTACATGCTGAACGAGGTGTCAGAGATGGTTGGCCAGCATGGACAGGTATTCAGAAAGTGAGAGAAACAGCCTGACATGATGACGCACCGTAGGACTCGGTCCCCGAGCCCATGTTTACAGAAAGGCCAGGCCGAATACATGAGGAAGAGGCACAGTGTCAGGAGGAAACTGAGGATTGTCAGATTACCAACAATCCTCTGTTGGGGAGTAGGACCCATGCGAGTAGAGGCCTTAAACTCTGACACTTATTTCTGATTATGAAGTTTAAAGTGGCAGCATCAATGTAATCCATTGACCTATGTCATCGTCTAACACGTACAAATATGTGGTAACCCTGTTGCGGTCACTGTGGTTGAACTGTTCAACAGTTGAAGGAGGTGGTCCTGAAGAGTGGAAAGGTCCTGAGGGCGGACGTGTGCGTGATCGGGACAGGTGAGGCTCACTTAGACGGCGGGTTCGTTGCTTTGATAAAACAGTGAAGACACGCCCCTTCGATGGCGATACATAAGCAAGTTTTGCCTCGCATCTGACTTTGGATACCGTGAGGCACGTACTCTTTATCTCGCAAAACGGAGAGAGTGAGTGTTTACTTTGATGTGTGTCCCCCCCCCTGACAGGATCGGGACCAGCCACGAGTTTCTTAAAACAGAGTGGGATTCACATGGACTCCAAGGGCTTCATCCCAGTCAACAAGGTAAAGATAAATTGTCACAAAGCAAACAATGCAAGAACGACACACAAGATTAGCCTTGAGAAAACTTAAATCTTAGCTTGCAAGGCGGTGTTAAACCCTTGGTGTGTCCTTTATTGTGGATGTCAAAGAACGTTTTTTATTTATTCGTAAAGTTGGATCTGTATGGTACCACTGTGTGTTGTATAATTTGAAAGTACCGTGCACCGGAATCAGTCAGTTTGATGGTGTCTTATCTATGAATGAATGATTCATCTAGATGATGCAGACCAATGTGGACGGTGTCTTCGCTGGAGGGGATGTGGTGACGTTCCCTTTCCCACAGCGCAGCAAGAAGGTGAACATCCCTCACTGGCAGATGGCCCATGTGCATGGTGAGACCCCTCGAAATACAGAGGGACTTGTTTTCAACACGAAGCTGCCAATCAAAAGCAAAATGTACACCAATGTTTTAGGCTTCTTTTTTTTCTTCTGATTTACAGGAAGGGTGGCAGCCCTCAGCATGATGGGTAGACCCACTGAGATTAAAACCGTGCCTTATTTCTGGTCAGCTATGTTTGGGAAAAGCATACGTTATGCAGGTAAATTTAGTTTCCTACCATCAGTGGAAGGAACAGCAATCCTTCACGATCTGGTTTATACTTAGACAAAAGATCACGTTAAAGTAAAATAAGAATCAAAGTTGAATCATTGATTGATATGGATACTGTTTGTCACGGCATACACATCTAAAGTTTGTGACCCCTGTATAAAAGCTTCGTCACTGCCACCTAGCTGTGAAATCAATGTCTTGAGTTTTTACAGTTTAGGACAAACATCCTCTTTTTTTAATCTTTCTCAATCCTAAGGTTATGGGGAGGGCTTTGATGATGTCGTTATCCAGGGAGATGTGGATGACCTGAGGTTTGTGGCATTTTACACCAGGTAAGATGCTCTTTACAATGAACACCGGACTAAATAAGTATTTTTCACGGCAGTTTTCAAATGGTCCTGTTGATTACATTTTGGCCTACATTCTGCACCTATTCCTCCGTTCTGATTCCTTTTTGTCTTCCCGGTCTATAGGAGTGAGGAAGTGGTTGCTGTGGCCAGCATGAACTATGATCCTATTGTATCCCGCGTGGCAGAGGTATTAGGATCCGGAAAGACGATTAAGAAACGAGATGTAGAGTAAGTCCATTTCAAAGACTTAAATCTAGACACCGTTACAATGGTTGTTACGTTCTGTAGATTTCCAAAAGGTTTACAATGAAAGGAAAAAGAAAACACAAAAGTCAAATGTTATCCATCGCCCAACAGACACACATGCCTTGTAATTGTAATCACATGAACGGATAACAAAAGTCAAGTCAAAGATTGATTTACAGGATTGTCAAATAAATTTAACAAAGCACCATGTTATTTTAGGACTTATTTGTAACAAAAAAAAAAAAAATTTAGATTGAACTAATACAGAAATGGAAAAGGTTAAATTATCACTATTTATTTTACAAAAATTGGCTTCAATGCTATGATGTATAAAAACATTCAGTATGTTCAGAAAAGCCTTAGTGCTGTTTGTTGCAGACAGATACAGACCTTGCTGAAATGTCTCATTCCTCCTTGTGCTCCTTGTCAATGTAAGAGGGTGTCTGTCAATGGAAGAATCAGTTTGTCTACCGTATTCTATCTACCTGTCCATCAAGTGTCCCTCTTGTCTCTCATGTCAATTTCTCGTTTTGAATTATGCGCACTAACAAAATGAAGGATGTTTACACGACTTGGCAAGTACGTAAACAGACATTTCTTAGCCATTACCTTAGCCTCGCCATCTGATTCACATGCATGGCCTCAGCGTGACAGTGGGTACTGTCTTTTTTTCTGCAGGACCGGGGACATGTCCTGGCTGATTGACAAAGGAACGTAAGGAGTGACAGGCATCTGTAGATCGGTGTGTTTCTGGACTCTGCTGGACACTTCACTATGAACACTTTGGTGCTGAGACACTGAGCAGCTATCTTCTTGACTACCATTGAGGACATACTGGAAGCTTTTACTGGAGTCACCCCACTAGAGACATGGTTGAGACCTACATTTTTGTTTTCAGAGACGCTTTAAGATTATGGAGATATATTGATACTGATAACATGAGCCATATACAGTTTGAACATGCTCTCCTGTTATGGCAGACCTTTCCGTACCATCTTCTCAGATTTCACAGCAAAGCAATACTGAATTCAGCCTTTATGCTCCTGCATGAGTCTACCTGTACACTTTGTTTATAAGAAAGGGGCATTGTCATTTTTATATAAGCAACTCTGTAAATAGCTATAATCCTGAATGCACTGTAACAAAACAGGACTGTAAAGTTTAATCAGTTTTTTAAAAGTTTTAAGATTTGGTTGTATGCTTATTTGCCTGTCCATGGCTATTGGATTTGTTACAATAACAGTATCTGGAACGTTTGCTCAACTCCAACATAAAGAAATTGTTACCAACAAACTAGAACCATCTAGGGTACATTTTGCGTAGATTAACTGCTGAATATTGAATACCCCTTTCCTCACTCAACCCTCTCCAAGTCACACCCGGCCAACCGCATTCATGCAGCGCAGACATCAACACAGCCTTTTATTAATATACTTCTTCCATTTGGTGACCTTTGTTGCTTGTGCAGTAGTCTGCGAGAAATTAATTTTAAATGTACCTTTGATATGTTATATTCTACTCCTTTTCCTATTTGACTTTTTTCCAACATCATTTAAAAGTTATATTACTCCACAACCATATTCACCATGCTGCTGAAGGCAATTCTAGATGCTCTGGTATTAACTCAGGGAACTGAGGTTTGTGGCCCAGTCATATTGGGGTAGGTCTTGTTTAAGAAAGAAATTCATCCCTTGCTTTTTTGGTCTCCATACCAATTATCACTTCTGTTTTCCTTCCTACTTTCAATTCCATTTACTTAATGCTTGTACTGTTCTTAAAGGGTGTGGAGGATTTCCTCATATTGGTATGTTGAATGTTTAAAGATCCCGTGTCCTAATGTAAAAATAAGATACATTTTAATAGGCATAATTCTTCCTACAGAGAAGCTCGGAATGGTATTTTTTTATAACTAAAACTTTAAAATAAAAGTCTTCAACATTATCTGTTTTAATCTTATTGGACATTACCTTTCAACTGTTAGGCACATATTCTAATTTGTCGGTGGCATAGGATACGTTGACAAGACATTGGAATATGAATCACCAGGCTCATCAGAATTTTTTTACTGATTAAAAAGCACAGTTTACATTTGAGAAGCCTCTATTGAGGTATATGTGGTTTCCATGGTTTTAGACAATCAACTGGAGAACCATAACCTACTAGTCATAAAAAGAACCTCACAGAAACACTACACACAACTATTTAAACTGCTAAGACATAATTACAAATGGAACTACTGTACATATTTAAAACAAGATGGAGAAACAGAGAGAGAGAGATACCCTAAAACCATTGGGACATGGAAGACTTACATTGTGAATTTTCAATAATACTGCTAATCACCAAAAAAGGGTTTATACATTTTCGGGATTCAGAGTACACTAGAGGTCAATAAATATATAAACACCTTAGTCTGTGAAGGCATTATGTGGCACTATAGTCATTTAATTACATCCATGAGTTTCAAGAGACACTGTAAAAAGACAAGGATTAGACTGAGGAGTACATTCGGAGACAGTGATTAAATAGATATCAGTGCTATGGGTGACTTCACAGTGTACAAACAGTAGGTGCCCTCTCACTAGTTTCACTGTGCTTACATGCGGTGTGGACGTTTTCATGTGACTCGGATGCCTACAAATGCCATGATGATCATGTGTCCACTTTGAATATAACGTGTGAAAGAACGTGGACACTGATGCAGACCATAGGACATACAAAACGAGGTCTAAACGGAGAGTACAAATTGAAAAGCTAGAATGGACAAGCAAGCCCTTTAGAATATAAAATATGTTTGAGTACATTCAAATATCTGATTCAATAATGCAGTGTTCATTGTACTATATCAGCCTACGTACCCAGGTCAGACTTTCACTTACAACAATTCACTGAAGCTAGTATTGACATTATTGCAGCATTATTGACGTTTGGATTTTTTTTTTGTTTCAAATGCAGATGCTACACATTAGGCTCACTCTGTGCTGGTAATGTAAACTGATCATTGTAGAATAACAAAGAAAATGTCAACAGGTTTTAAAAAGACATGATGACAGACATCTGGCAAAATGCGTCTAAAAGTTAGATTTTGAATCTTTGAGAATATGTGGCCAATACGTAAACAGCACCACATAAATACTCACCAACACCAACCAAAATGTATTCACATTATTTAACACAACGAAATTTTGTCACAATGTTTAAATGGTAAAGGCACTTTGGATGTTTTCTTCCCTAAATTGTGTATGACTTGCTTCCACAAACCATGGAAGTCCTTTTGACCACATAGCACCAGGTTTGAAATGGCTTACACCTTCATTAGAAGTCATATTCTGCTGCACATTGTTGGAGGTATTCTTCATACAATTTACCCTGTTGAAAGTGATTAAGAATGTCACACAGACCAAAACTGCACACACCTAAGTGACATTCATTCCATTAAATCCAGTGACGGCACTTATTCTATAATCTATATTTGTTCTAATATTCGTCATTTTAACATTTTATTGGTCATTCTTCTTTTATATTTCTAATATAATAGATATGATCAAATAAATCACCTTCTTGGCTTTGACAACATCTTGGATGAATTCTTTGTACTCTGCCAGACTCCTCTTTTCTTTCTTTGTCAGAGTCTTGGTTCTTCGGCTGAAGCAGAACAAAAACAATCACCATACAAAATGAGAGAGAGAGAGAGAGAGAGAGAGAGAGAGAGAGAGAGAGAGAGAGAGAGAGAGAGAGAGAGAAAATAGCTGTGCTTACCGTGCAAAATACTTGGCAAGAAACATGAGGAGGTAGCAGAAAACCCCAGAAAGGATCACGAACAACACTTGTCCATCCTCTGGTATCCAGTCCCAGAGGTACACCGCTATTCCCTGGTGAGACAACACACGTTGAATCAGTCAAATATGTCAGTTAAGGAGCTTTCCTAACCTCAGCATATCAAATCCCGTGGTATTTTTGTTTTACAGTCATCAGCCTTAATAAAAACAGGGCAACACAAGTGCACGCAGGGAAGCGCGACACAGTCACGGCAGTGGGCTTTCCAAACGCTGACGGAGCGCGCCACACGGGGCAAATACGGTATGAGGCTTAGGGGGTCAGGGGTCAGGGGTCATACTGTGGAGAGCGTGAGGGCCCAGGCTAGTCCTTCTCCCAGGATCTCCTCCAGATGCTGTGGGGGCAGGGTGTTGACGATGAAGCTCAGGATGAAGAAGGAGGGCAGGAAGACGGCCAAGGCCCCGCACAGGAAGGAGTTTAGCCGGGTGCTGTGGTTGGCGCTGCTGTCTGCCCTGCGCACACAGAGAAAGGTGTGGCTGACCGCGAAGCCTTGGCTACACATTCACTATCACTGTGCAGGGATCAGGAACGGAATGTATATCGACTATCTTTACATTTCTGTTTACGATCATAGGACTGTAGCAAAATGGTATGTAAACATTCAGACGCATTTTTCACATTTCACATTTCTAATCAGAGCTGTCTGGGCAAAAAGTTTTGGCAGGGAGCCAAATAACCTGTGCGTGACAGTGGAAAGCAACCATGAGGAGGTAAGAAGAAAGCCCTCTCTACCTGTCCTGGGCCAGCCTAGTGGCGATGGTGGAGCAGGCGAGGTCACAGTCTCTCTCCAGCTGGTTGAGGGTCTTCTGAACCGCCTGGTTGATGTTCTTCTCGATGGTCTCACACATGCTTTCTATCTGGTTCACACAGCGGCTTGGCTATAATACACAATATCAATACAACACACACGTTTACATAAGTGGTTGTGAAAAATACTGCAAGGTGAGCTAGCCCAAATTATACATAATACGTTTTTTCACTTTACTGCTGTATTTCATCACTTTATTTTTGCAGTTTTTTTTTAGATGATTTAAGGACCAAACAATGATATTAGAACTCCCCATGGGTTCTATAAAGTATTTCCCATTTCCATTCCATTCCATTGGTTGGACGGCAACAGAAAAGTTTAGAGAAGAACAAAAAATTGAAATAACTGAGGATCTGTTATAGAGTGAGCAACTCAAACACTCAGCAGGAAGTGACACGGGGAATATAAATCGTCGGCGGATATCAACAAATCCAGAGCGGCCTGGCAGCCATTGATCACAGCGAGGGTTTAGCAGTTGGTCAAGGGTGGTTGATCATAGCCCATGGTTTACAACCCCAGCTCCCTCTGGGACGGGGGATAACTCTTCCTGCTTTCACATAACCAGTGATTCATCCTTCGCTCAGCCTTCACACAGCCTAGTCAGGGCGATTTACATCCACTGGCAATCAATGGCTGTACAACGACAGTGAACGGCAGCGGGCTTTTGGACCTGGGGCCACCAAAGTGCAGGAAAACTATAACTCCAGGGAAACGGGGGATGCGTGTGGGTATATTGCAGCAGCGTATTTCTATTTCAAAAGACACCTACTAGATTGAAATGAGATTTAATATCATACTTGAGCCGCATGGTTAGACGGGGGAAGCCGAGAAGCGGACTCAAGCATAACCTGATCATTTAGCGATGTAAAAGCAGTGGAGGGAAAGCACTCCAGGCACTAACACCTCTGTGGGCTGCAGTTTGAAAAAGATCTTCTCACCTTCTGAGGGTTGGGGATGTATATCGTGGGCATGTCGAAGCCACACTTGTTGAGCCCTGGACGCCGGCACAGCTCCTGAACGATCTGCATCATTACGCGCTGTCAAAAAAACAAACAAAAAAAGGGCCTTGGTATGGAAACTGGGCGAGGTCCGCGGCGGAAACACATAAATACACCTGTATGGAGACAGGAGACGCGGCACGGGAAAGGGAGCGTGAGGCGGCGGATAGGAGACCGGCGAGGCCGCGGGCGAACCCACCTGCCTGTCCGTCTCCTTCCCGGCCTCGTCGGCCTTGCTGAGGTAGAACCGGAGCTTGTCGGAACACTTCTCGCTGAGCGTCTCCACGATGTTGAGCGTTCGCTTGCAGAGCGCCTGGCCCATGGGGTCGAAGAACACAAAGATCAGGTCCGCCTGCTCCCCTGAGGACGAAACAAGGTCAACGCACACACAAAGACACTCTAGGATGATAGACATACGATGTGATCAAACAACGGCGCCGATTTTAGGAGAGGGCGCCACGTGTTATTGTGAGGTCGTACCGAAGGAGGTGATGGCCTTGTTGACGTCAAACGGGTAGATCATGTCCCCGTCCACCAGGCCGGGCGTGTCCACAAACGTCACGAGGCTGAACTTCTTCTGCTTGGAGGTGGAGATCTCAGCGCATAGGTAGTCTGTGACCCCTGCAACACACAGAAAGGACGTGGGCACACTGTTGATTTGCAGGTGGAGTGGAGGTGGGGGGGGGGCGGTGGCACTGACCCCTTCGGGAGATAAGTCTCCCAGGTGGTAAATACAAAGCTGAGGCATTGCTGAACACTGTCGGGTTCAATGACTGCTTTATTTGTTAGGGAAAGACGCATTGCGGTCGATACTATGAGGTGCAAAGCGACAGTAATGCTTGAACTGGACAAAAGAACAATCCATACTTTATAGTTCTCCAACAAAAAGAAACCAAAAAAAACTTTCCTGAATAGTGAAATAGGAATAGGAAAGTGCTTGAAATTAAATTGACAACATCTGGCATGCATGGAAACGAGTACAAGATACACTATATTTAAAAATGTCCAGCGTTTTTTTACTGCCAGATCCTTCTGCTGCTCGAGAAGACACCTTTGTTTATTAGGAGTGCCTGAGGGCATACAGCCGCACCCTCAGCAATCAAAACGTCGAGCAGAACGGGGACGCAACTTGCTACAACTCAAATGTGGCCGTCACCTTGCCTTTCTGCAGAGATGGCCGGTTGTCATGGTTACCCACAACAGCTCTTCAACTGGCAGCTTTACGGCAGGGCGTGGGAGATAAAGCTAGCCAGTGAAGAACGACTGTGAAGCAACTCACTGTGCTCTGGGATTTAGCCGAGCTACATCACCTCTATCATTGCGCCACTTTGGACTATACTGGATGACCCTGGAACCTGTACACCCCAACGTGCACAAGCGCGCACACACCCCCCCCCCCCACACACACACACACACACACACACACACGCTCGCTTAGGGCAGAACAGGATGGCTGTTGATAAAGCCATCTAGCCCCCCCCCCCTGCTCCCCCTCTCTCCCTCCCTCCCTCCCCAGGCCACGGGAATGACACTGGGGCTTTTTCATAGCAAGAGGCAGGTGTTACCCACCAGTACAAATCACACGTTTGTGCAGCGACTGCTGCCTGCGAGTGCCGCTGAGGTCCATTAGCATTCCCGCACTGTCCTGTCCTCCTACATCAGCATGTCTGCCGACACGTCAATCTCCCAGTCCCTGTTCCACACACTGGGTGGGAGGTTGTCTGATAAACAGTTCTATCACCCAAGGCTGATTTCTTATCAAATATGGATGTTCACCCAAGCCTATTCTGTCCAACAACAAAATATTTACGAATGGCTGTCAATTATTGCGTGTACAATTACCTAAACCGTCAAACAGCCATCAACTGCTGTCAGTCATTAACAGTTAGAAGGATTTTAAACTACTTTTGAACAACAACAAAGAACACAACCTTCTTGTCCGTCCATCCAAGGGGTGTCAGGACAGTGAGGACACAACGTCTCCATGAAAGCCCATCTAAAAATAGCCAATCACGCAAATTAGACACATCCTTAATTGAAAAGTGCCCGATAAGCCTTTTCAAAGATGAAACGCTAATGAGAGCGGTATCCCCTCCTGACCTTAGCCTACATCACCAATCCAGCTTTTCGTGGAAATGGCAAAGGCGGAGAAAAATGCTGCATCACCAGAGATGGAGTGGCAACGTGGACCCGCGGCATGCCGTGGACTAGAGATGACAGCACAACACTTATAAACACACCAAACACGCCCATTCACCCAACTCATTCACTGTGTCACTCGAAAACATTTGTGAAGCAGAGGAAAAGCCACTGGTTAAGAAACTCAAGGCAAACAACGAATAAACACACAAAAAAACAAACAAACAAGTTTAAGATTCTTTCAAAAGGATATTTCTGTGCAGTACTCTGAGTCATGCTCAGGCCCACTCTCCGTGTTTTTTTCAGATGTTGCCGCTAAATTAGATATATTCCAGGAAGAATCCCATTCTGTAGAGCGGGGGACTGAGGGCCCAAAGGTGCGGCTCCTTGCTGCTGCCTGCCTGCCTGACTGCCTGAGATCTGGGCAGTGGCGACTCTAATGGCTGTGACATTTCTCAGTAGCTCCTCCTGACTCCACCGCACTGCTGTTGATGGGGCGTGTGACTCACGCGCCATAGCGTGTGTGTATGTGCGTGTTTGTGTGCACTCCTTACGCACCCAGTGAACCCTCCCCCCCACTCTATCTCACTCTCCCTCTATACAAGCTGTCAATGTATAGACATAGGCACACTGCCCACTCCCTAGACACTTTGCATGGGCACACCCAGATCTTATCCACAAGCGCACCTACCAACTGCATCACCGTAGTCCCTGACTACACGGCTAGCCCAGGCATGATCCCATAACAGTCCCTCTGTTATGGAGAGCTTTGATGTGATACGACTACAAACACTGCGCCTATGAATAAACAAGGAGACAGAGTCTTACAATGATTTACAATGAAAGCCTAAACCTGATGCCCTTCAATGGTGTGACTCAGAGGAACATTAGTCATCTCCATGAACCACGTCAACCCTACTTCCTAACACGACGACACAGACACCTATGAACTAATCACATGCAGCTCACGAAAGCAAACAAAAAAAGTGTTATGATTTCATTTCAGGAGATGGCATCTCCATGCATTACGTTTTTTCTTTTTAAATAATAACTGTAATCTGTAAACACAAAGACAGTATGTCATTTAAATACTTTCCAAATTAAAGCCAAGCAAGTGACTTGACAACTGACAAATGAAACACAAGTAACAGGCAGTATGACTTTAATACTGGTTCTCACCCGTAAAAATGGATGAATCTAAATTATTTTCTGTAATTAAAGTGCCTTTGATTTCCAATGTAATCCACATATTGATTTGCAATTAGTGGGATCTTCCCCCCGGGGAAAGCCTTTTACCTTTGAACTCGAGGAGCGGTCGGAAGTGAGGGTAGAGATGGAGCGTGGCATTTCCCTGTGGAACAGAAAGACAAGAAGAAGAAGGAGAGACGGACGGAGAGAGAACGAGAAAACCTGATCCTTAGCCTAGCTGTACAGCAGACAAAGATCTCCCTTTCTCTTTGTGTGTGTGTGTGCCTGTGCAGCCCAGCCCTTCAGAGAAGAGGCAGTGCCGTGCAGATCGAGCTATCACCACAGTAAGAGGGAGTGCCTTTAGCACAGAGATGCACTGTACTGTGTCGCCTCGCCATATGCAATTGGTCTCGGCCATAAATCCTATTATTCAAGTTACAGACTGCGCATGACTGGATAGAATGCTGAAAAACAATATTCTGTGAAAACTGAATTGATACTTTGAAGTGACAGTAATGATGGTTGCGGCTGTAAAATGAACAAAGCATCGAAATGAAGAATGCTCACTCAACGCTCAAAACCGTAAACAGAAGTTGATAATCTTCTAAACTATCTTAACATTGTCACTTAATATGCAAAGCCTAATATTCCCCCGGTGACTTGTTTGTGACGTCGCATCTCTAATAAGTGATGATGCACAATAGATCCTTACCGTCAGCGATTCTCTTTTACGACCACTGGTAATGAAAGTGAAGCCCTGCGTTTCAATGGCCACACCTGTTTTCTGTATGTGCTCCTCAACATACCTGAAATTACACACGTTTCATTTCAGCGACATATGGATTTTTAGCAAAACTTCTAAAGTTGAATATATAGCTCATATAAAGTACTATCAATAGGCAATTGGCAAGTCCAATATCACATTTGCAAATAATTCATTTAAAACACTCACATTTAATTACACCCTGAGGTCTGTCCAATATTTCAAATATAAGATACATTAAAGACAGTAGTAGTGTGTTATTGCTTCTGTTGAGCTAAGTAAACAATAGCATTGGGAAAAGGCTTCTTCTATAGGCTCCTATTATCATTCTAGTTGTATAGTAACCACTGCATAATTATTCTGAGTGCAACTTGACCCCAAATGCATTTTGTGGCCTGATGTTCTATTGATGGATTCTTGCTATGCCCCTTACTTGCTCTCTTACTCAGTAAGCCCCTCGGGGGCAAAGTCTATGCTGACGGACAATAGAAATGCATTCTTTAGTTTTACCCCACATTACCAGTTAATAAACGAGCTCTTTCCAGCCGAATGGTTCCCCATTATCATCACAATAATTTTCTTCCGTGGGGGTAAGAGACGGACTCCCAGACTGTCAGCAATCTTCACCAGGCCTAAACACATACAAGCGGTTTAGTGAACTACCCTTTGCCGACCTATCAATCTATTTGAGCCTGTAATGTATGGTACCTTTCTTGCTACCTGGTGTATGCTGTCTATCTTTCTCTCTAGTCAGTGAGTTGATGCTTTTATCCAAAGAAATTTACAGAAACTACCCATGAATGTTGTTCCAGGTGAGTTTTTTTTTTATCATGCTGATTATGAATCAGGGGAGTTATCTTTGATAATTAAAGTTGATTGGCCATGATCAATGCATGCAAAAGTCAGTGTCAAAATTTTTATAAAGCAGTAATATATATATATATATATATATATATATATATATATATAAGTACAGCTAAATGAAGATCTTGTTTCTTGTCTTTTTTCTAAAACTTCTCTGAATTCAATAGGTTAGGTTAATTCCTTTACTGTCGACCCAAGTAGGTGTATGAATTGTTGCATATTCTCTAATGAACGTAAATGTATAGCCTAATGTTGCAGCTTGTAGAGATTACTAATATGTTGTGTAAATTCAAATTAATGTGTGCGATCTGTATTCAAGGTCTAATTTACTTGACAGATAGGCTCCGTGGCTATTGGCAAAAAAATCATAAATATATTATTTTTTTTGAGCTGATGAGGGTGCCTCTTTTACTTAATAGACCTGACTTATTATTTGCAACATCAACAGGAAAAAACCATGCTAAATGCCAGTTAAATGTTTTTGTATGCAGACGTTACAGCAGGGAATACTACATAGATAGACTCAATCGATCAACATAGTTTGGGGCTAGTGTCGTAAAAGTATAGTAATGAAGCAGTGCTGATCTTTTTGACTAGTTGGCGAGTTGTAACATTAAATCATACATGTTCCTGGAAGTACAAGGATTACATAATATTTCAAATGCATGGCTTCCTCTGTTTCGTATTGATTGTTGATTTACAATGTATCTATATATTGCTATTACCGTTTTCGTTGTCCACATACAAACTGTGGCATTCTCTCAAAATTCGCTCACTCGGTGTGGTAATCGCAGATTCCAATGGGTTAGCCACCGAACGAGGCTTTTTGCCACCCGACATTGTGAAAAGTGAAAAAGTACACCTTTTTACAGTCTAAGCGCAAACGGTCTCAGAGAGACAGGGGGAAGAGTTACACTGTGGCACAAAACCGTTTCCCTTTTCGAGACCTTTTCGGAACTAAAGCGCCATCGTGTGGTTGGAAAATATAGATCAATGCCAAAGTGGATTGACCACAATCACATTTCTCTTTACACATTTTCACTGACAATCAATATAAAACAAATATGTATATTTATTATAATTTTAAATGCTAAAATAAATAAGTATTAATTGGAGGACTCCACTGTGAAATGTCATTGCAGTCCATCATGCACTTTTGTTAAGAGAGAGCTCAGGCTAAATAACTAAGGCTTAAAAGCTTTGTGAGTCATATGACTTGAAACAAAGAGGTCTTCATGTCCCTCATTCTCTACTATAATGATGTTTGTTTGATTCTATGACCACACTAAATTTTTTGAATAAATCCTTGGTCAATAAATCGATTTACAGGCAATTTGTCGAAATGATATCGCACCGCCCACAAAATAAGTAATTTTATTATACTATAGTAATTTCAAATCTGGAAATGTTCACAATAATCTATTATTTTTGTGTTTTTGTATAAAAAATATTATATTAGATTATGTATATAATTGTGTCCGCAGAGTTATTACATGAAAAGCCAAAGGGTTAATTGGCCACTGTGTCAAGCGTGAGATCAAATCACACAACAGTCTGGGTTGTGCTGGTGAAGTAGGCTGTAATTTAACTGTGGAAGACTGGAAAATTGCAATATTAACCTAATTGTTTGAAAAATTTCACAATCTCAAATGAACACGTCAAAGGATGAGTCACCGGAAATTAAGAAGAAGGTATAGTAAAAAAAATGTCAAATACTTTTATCTAATTGTCTTCTTTTTCTTAGATAAGACTATCCATAGCAATCGATTATCTGTTGTGGGTTGCCCGGGACCGGTCATACCTCAGCCTTGTAAAATACAATTTTGATGGTAATTTAAACCCAAGTAAGTTGCAGTGCTTTAGTAAAATCATCTGCCTTGCAAGACAATCAGTTGTATTATGTTTAGTAGAGTATATTTAGAGAGAACTTTGGCATGATCTTCATATGATTCTCTGGCTGAGGATGAGCACGTTAAAGGGAGAGTAAACTTTGTAGCTTCAATCTCAACTGCTAGTTTTGAACTTAAGTAGGTAGCCTCTATCATAAGAACTTTAATTTTCAAAATGACAAAAGAAAATGGAGATGAATATCAGCCTTTACTTAAAGACGAAATCAAATCAAAAGGGAAGTTTAAGGTAGGTAAATTGTTCTTTGACCATAATAATGAATACATTTTCAAAATGAATTCCATCTCTTCAAATGCACAAACATTTACAAAAACAAACAATCAATTTTGACCAATTATTTGAACAACGATTAACGATTTTACTTTTATTTTAGTTTCCAAACAAATCACTCCTATTAGCTGCTTGGGCAGCATGTATTGGAGGGACATTTCAATACGGCTACAATGTTTCAATCATTAATGCACCGACTAAGGTAAATCTAATTATCAATATTGTTGTACTGATTAACTGTCCCTTATTTTGTAATTATTTAATATTGTTTGCCTACTCTTTGTTGCATAGATGATTAAATATTTTTGAATGCTTTCATAAAAAAATATTACATTATATTTATAAAGCGCTTTTCAAAACACTCAAAGACGCTGAAATATCTTTGTATCTAAATATGTCAACACCAGAGTTTGTACACAACAGTTACATTCATGGGCTGGTCACATGCAAAAAAAAAAAAAAAACTTATTTCGAGATTCTAAAATAGCATTCATTTAAGAAGTGTCACACAAAATGTCACACGCATAACCAATCTTTATTTCAGAAGAAAATGTGGTAATACGTTCTTTCCTGCTTTTTTCAAGCATGTTCAAGCTTTCATCAACCAAACCTGGTTGGAGCGTTATAACACTGACATTTCAGCAAATGCTCTCACCCTACTATGGTCCACTATAGTGTCAATATTCACTTTAGGAGGATTTGTAGGGGCGTCCATTGGTGGAACATTAGCAATTAAATTTGGAAGGTAAAATATTTGTGAATTATTGTTTCATACAACAGCATCCTCTACCATGAATTGAATGTTTGTCAAATTGAAAGTTTACGCCAACAGTTCATATATTTCAACATTTGAAACCAAAAAAAGTCGCAATATTTTTCTCTCTCTCCACTAGAAAAGGGACGTTGTTGTTTAACAACTTGTTTGCCCTGCTGGCAGCCCTGTTGATGGGCCTAAGCTACCCCACGGGGGTATTCGAACTACTTGTTATTGGACGTTTTATAATTGGTATAAATGCAGGTAAGTCTAGAACCATTGAAATGCAATGTTGCGTTTGTGTCTGTACTTAGTGAGCATGATTAGTCCCTGCAATGAATGATTATCGTGGGGTTTGGTGACTTTCGACCGACTTTTTCCCTTAACAATAGGCATTGGAGTATGTGTGCAACCTCTTTATCTAGGAGAAATTGCTCCCAGGGCTCTTCGTGGAGCTATGGCAATGGGTACCTCCATTTTTATTACCGGAGGGATTCTGACTGGCCAAGTGATCGGTCTCAAGTGAGTAAAGAAAAATTACAGGCACTGAAATCGCAGTGCTTCTAAATTCTTATATGGTTATGTCTGCATAGAGGTTCAGGTGTTTTCTTTGTGATTGCAATCTTCCAGAGAGCTTTTAGGAAGAGAGGAGCACTGGCCCTTCCTACTTTCCACCACCTGTATCCCAGCATTCCTGCAGCTCATGATTCTGCCCTGCTTCCCAGAGAGCCCTCGCTACCTTCTAATTGACAAGGGAGACGATCAGGGATGTAAAGCAGGTATGGTTGCAGCGATCTGTTAAATGGTCTTTTCTTCTTTCAAAGTGATTAAAAAAAATTATTCAAAATAATACTTTTTGTATAGTTATCACCTTTAACCTATAAGCCGCTTCAAAAGAATGTTAAGATATGTGCCTTGCAATACCCTTTCTCTTGCCTAACTTCACTTTCAGTTCCTTATATTATATATATAAACGAGCATTGAGTTGTGTCACTCCTGGTCTTGCAATTTTTATTATACATGGTGCACATGATGGTACTGTAGGGGAGGGGATGAAGCATACATCACAGATCACCAGTGGTGGAAACATCAATTATGAAGATGCCTACCCTTCGATACTTATCTAAGCACATGACTGTGTACTGCAATAGTTGACACAGCATGGGGCTGCCTAACATCAGTCTTCCGTTTTGTCCGGCTAGGTCAGGTTAATGTGTCATGTGCCCATGGCATAACAGATGAAACATGGAGGCTAGAGTAACCACGTGAGATGTGTCTGGTGTTTCCTGTTCACAGCCTTGCAGCAACTTCACGGCACAGACAACTTTGACAGTGAGAGGGAAGACATGGAGAGGGAGAAAATCTGTGCCGCGGGAATGCGAGCAAAAAGGCCCTGGGAGCTATTCACAGACCGCACTGTTCGCTGGCAGCTCATCACAATTATTGTCCTCAATATTGGCCAGCAGCTCAACGGAATCAATGCTGTATGTCCACTAGAACACAACTCTGCTAACTATGCTGAAGTGAACTCACTTAAGAACAAACGTTTTGTCATTAATAGTCAAGCCGCTAATACATACAGTACATCTTATTTGTTGTATGCCATTTTGGATTGTCTATCATTTTTATAAAATATTTCTTCTTCACCCATTCATTTTTTTTGGGCAGATTTACTTCTATACGGATTATGTGTTCAGGGAATCTGGTATTCCAGAAAGTAAGATCCCGTATGCCACTGTAGGCACCGGTGCCTGTGAAGCCCTCACTGCTTTAACTTGTGTAAGTGACACTTTGTTTCAATTATTCCTAGAAGTTGGAACCTTGACGCCTCCTGCAAAGTCACACATACTCCCGGCCATAACAGCCCTATTCAAAGCCCTTTAGTTTTGCTCCCACAGTGTGGCCTTTTGAAAATATATCACTACAGTCCTTTAACTCATTGGTCTGTGGTTTCATGTGATATGCTGTGTCTTAGGGAATGCTTGTCGAGAGTTTGGGAAGGAAAGTGCTCATCATTGGAGGATATAGCCTGATGATGGTGTGGTGTGTTTTATTCACTTTGGCACTCACTTTTCAGGTAAATTGAAAGAAATATTTCTTCATATTAACACGTGGTGAATTTGTGGTATTGTTTTTCAATTAACTCAACGGATCTGTTTATTTTCTCTTCTCTTAGACTGTAAACCCACTGGTGCCATATCTTAGTATGGCATGTGTATTTGCTTTCATACTGAGTTTTGGCTTGGGACCAGGTAAGAAAATAAATATATTTGAACTTATTCAAATTAACTTAAAGATAAGTTCAGTTTGCTGTAGGTCTGTTCTTGACATTACTGGTGCTGGTTTTAATTTCTCCTGAAGGTGGTGTGACAAACATCTTGACGACTGAATTGTTCACACAGCCCGCACGCCCTGCTGCTTATATGATTGCCGGGTCTATGAACTGGATGAGCTTCTTTATAATAGGCATGGTGTTTCCATTTATTGTGGTAGGTGGAAAATGTAATGGTCACTATTGCCAGAACATTTTATTACTCTAACTTTATCAATAATTGAGTAAAAGTAAGAGAGTTGTGATTTGTTGTTGTTGTTTTCGTCTTCACATCTTCAGACTGGGCTGCAGCAGTACTCCTTCCTGGTGTTCATGGGAGTGTGCGGCGTGGTGGCAGTATTCATTTTCTTTGTAGTCCCTGAGACCAAGAACAAAACGTTCGTGGAAATTTTTAACGAGTTCCAGTCCAAAGGCAAGAGGAAGCCCTCATATTCTGTCGACTCTGGGGCAGCTTTAGTGTTAACTCAGCAATAACAGAAAGTTCCACTGTGCAAGTCAGAGGTGTAACTTTGCTAAAATATGTGTATCTGCAGAAACAATCATGGGGCTGTTTATTTTTGTCTATTTCAACATGTTGGTTTCACATTATTGGTACAATTTAATAATAATTATAACGATTGATATAAGGGTTGGTGCTCAATAATCAAAAGTATAGACCCTCATATTTGTGAAACTATTATGGGGCATGTTCAACTCTGAATGAAGTTTCTATCATATGTATTATGGAACAATTTCTGTGTCACTGCAAGTTGTAGTCCAACTCGATACATGGCAGTCGTTATCATCTGAGCTAACTGTCCTATAAATGTAAAACAAAGTTTATATTTGAATCTTGCAGAATATGTATATCTCTCCAGATTTTAATAAAAAATACTATAACTACTACAATGACATCTGGTACACCTTTACTGTTTTCGTTGTTGTTAAACTTCTTTTCTTTTTGTATACGGTTCTAGCTCAATTTAGGTTAGGTCGTTAAGATTTTTTTTTTAAAGAATTTCGATTTTGCTTTGCAATATAAGATATGCAGATGTCGTGAGAATTATAGTACCGTGCAATTTTGTTCTGTTTTTGTTTTCCTCTAAATAAGTTATGCTACAAAAATTGGTTATATTGTACTAGTAGGATATTCAATTACTCATGAAAAGTAAAACATCGGAAAATCGAGTTGTCGTAGTACATGGCAGATTCCAGATAGACGAACATTTCGTTCAATCCACGTTGCAGGGTACGATTGTAAAGTCCTTCTGTTAGACCACGCCCAAATTAAAAATGGCGACCTACTGTAACTAATCCACGCGTGTTTGTTGACAGTCTTACAATTTTATAATTAACTTCACTGTGACATTGAAATATAACCTATTATGTCTAGAATTATAGTAAAAAACCTTCCAAATGGGGTAAGTAAGCAACCAAGTTATGCGCAGTGAACGCACGCTATCGCTATCACAGTGTTGACTGTTCTTAAGGCTTTAGTTTCTTTACTTTCTAAGAACAAATAGTATTTTAAAAAGTTGGTTAGTCATATGAATTGGGCATCGTGTTTGCAGATGAAGGAAGAGAGGTTCCGGGGGTTGTTTGCTGCCTTTGGTACTCTGACAGACTGCAGCCTGAAATTTACCAAGGATGGCAAGTTTCGAAAGTTTGGCTTTGTAGGCTTTAAGACCGAAGACGATGCGGAGAGAGCCTTGAAGCATTTCAACAAAAGTTTCGTTGACACGTCAAAAGTCACGGTAAGACAGTTAAATTAAAACAGGAGTCAAATATAAGGTCTCTGCCATTGTATTAGGGCTCTTCGTATCCCTATTGTAGCTGTTTCACGTGTCGTCAAACCGTTTTTTCCTGTTATGCTGTGACATACCGTCTTTGGATTAGGTTGAGATGTGCAAGTCTTTTGGAGACCGCGATAAAGTAAGACCGTGGAGTAAGCACGCACAAAGCTCGGACCCAGTCGCTGTTCTACCCCCACAGGAGCCAAAAGAAAACAAGAAGGTCAATCCAGTGCTTCTATAATGCATAATTATCACAAGACTTTAAATTGCCAAATAAGTTTGTTATGGTGTGCTTTCAAGTCATTTTTCATAGTATACGTAGTTTTCCCACTTAAATGTTACTCATTAAGTAGTTCAAACGTGATAACAGCATTTTCCATCGGTGTACAGGATAAAAAAAAGAAAAATGACCTGCCTAGTGCTCTTGGTCAGTTGGAGGACGACACGGGTTTCCAGGAGTTTGTGTCAGTGCACCAGAATCGCAGCCAAGTGCCTACTTGGGCCAACGACGCCCTGCAGCAATCAGTCGGCCATGAAACCGGTAAGGAACAGACACAAGAGAAGGAGCAAGAAGAAAAGAAAATTAAAAAGAAGAAAAAGAAGACTGCCTCTGATGATTATCTCAACTTTGATTCGGACCAGTCCGAAGAGGAGGAACACATGGAGGAGGATGTTGAAGATGAGGATCAAGGTAAGTACATACACTCTTGCATACCTCAACATGATTTATTCTTCTTAAGATTGAAAAGTGCATGTGCCTGTGAAGCATGAGTTGTTTTTAACGGTTTCTTCATACTTGCAGTTGTCACAAAGCAGGCCCTGAAATCGACCTTGTCTGATATGGAGTATCTGCGCTCAAAAGTTGCACAAACAGAAGATACAAAGGATCATAGTGAAGAGGATAATGAAAACAAAACTGGAGAGCACAAGGTTGACCCTGTACATCAGATTGACAGCGCCTATGAGAGCGGTGACAGAGACAATGCCATAAAAGGCAAAGTATCGACTGCTTCCATTGACAAGAAGAAGGCCAAGACTGGCAAAAACACAAAACAGGAGGTGAGGCCCCATATACTTACTGTTAGCTCTCGAAACCCAGCAACCGCTGTGTTAAATAATATTCACATCCATTGTATCTAATTACCCCTTAGATTGAGCCTGCAACAGATTTCACTGTGAAACTGAGAGGAGCTCCCTTCAATGTGAAAGAGGTAAGGGAAGAGCTAAAGACCAAACATGTTTATTCTGCGTGCAAAAAGCTATTGCTTATTTGTATCTGATGTCAACAGCAACAAGTCAGAGAGTTCATGACCCCTCTGAAGCCTGCAGCCGTCAGGATCGGCAAGAATGAAAAAGGCGATAGAACAGGTGTACATTTTACTCTATGATGGCATGTATGTCTTGTCCAAATATTTTTTGATTGTTTATGAACTTGTGTAACTGTCAATGTCTCCCTTTTCCCCAGGTTATGTATATGTGGATGTTCACTCTGAAGAGGAGGTGGAAAAGGCTTTGAAGAAGAATAAGGATTACATGGGTGGGTGATGAAAATCATCTGTCCAAGGACTATGGATGGTTTGACTGAGTATTTGATTGTGTGTGGATCAAATTGTGCATATTCCTTTTTCAGGGAGCCGATACATTGAGGTGTTTCGGGTCGGAACATGGGCTCAGGGTCGAAAGGACAGGCAGGAGAGAGACAAGAAGAACTTCAACAGAGAGCTGAAAGAAGATGAAGAGATGGAGGATGTAGCAGAATCAGGACGACTGTTCATTCGAAACCTTCCCTACACTTGTAGTGAGCAGGATATCAACGATCTATTTTCTAAGCACGGTGCGTTTTACAGAAAGACGTATTGCATCTACATGGTTCAGCGTCTTTAAGTGTTTGGAAAAGCGCTTTATGAATATAATGTGTTGTTATTATTGTTATTATTAATATACACACGTTCAAAAACTGTATGCATGCACGTGTTAAATCGGATTATTCTTTTTATGTTTTACAGGCCCGTTATCTGACGTGGTCTTTCCCATTGATAACTTAACCAAGAAGCCCAAAGGATTTGCGTTTGTCACCTACATGATTCCAGAGAATGCTGTGACTGCTCTAGCCCAACTAGACGGTCATGTATTTCAGGTAACCTCTGACCTCTAATAATAAGTCTCATTATTTATAGATCACAGTCGTTGTATTGACATTGATTGAAATTTCAATTCCATGAAGTTATTCATAGTTTAACAATCTTTCAGGGTAGAATGCTGCATCTTCTTCCTTCCAACTTGAAGAAGGAAAAACCAGAGTCTTCCGTTTCTGGCCCAGGCTCTTCTACGTATAAACGCCAGAAAGATGCAAAGAATAAAGCTGCAAGCAGCAGGTCAGTTCAATTGCTTTCTCCATCTCTTTAACGCACAAACACATCTCTTAACAGCCAATACTTTTGTCAACAGTCAGAGGATTTGGTTAATTTGTTTTTCCCTTTTTCCAACCACCTAGCTCTCACAACTGGAATAGTCTGTTTCTTGGCACTAGTGCAGTGGCAGATGCCATTGCTGAGAAATACAACACTACCAAGAGCCAAGTTTTGGACGATGTAAGTGAATGCTCTATACTAAATCTTCACTTTCAATGGTCCCACCATACTTCTCATCATATTTCACACACAGATGTGCGCATCACTCTTCTCCTACACAATAAACCTGTGTACATGTAGGCGTTTGAAAGGTCATAGAAAGAAAGGTCACAGCGGCATACTGAACTGAACATGGATTGTGTGACTGTAGGAGTCAAAGGGCAGCGTTGCTGTAAGGATGGCTCTTGGAGAGACTGAGATCGTCCAGGAGACCCGTCAATTTTTGCTGGACAACCATGTTTGTTTGGACTCTTTCAGTCAGGTATGCAAGTGCTTTTTGATTTGCCACAGATTTAATGAACATAGCGGAAAGGTCTTAGTTAAACACTGTTTCATACATATTTACTCTTTAATGCAAACATATTTGTCTTTGAAATACATTGAAGCAGTCGTGTAGGTAGCCTCGTGTAATATGTGGTTTTGGCTGCTTCCACAGTTTGCTTGCTGTGATTATTTTCCCTCACCTTAACAAAGAAGACATGTAGAATGCTTGTGGTCACTGCATATTTCTAGCATGATCAACTATACTCAAAGTAGGGGGATCTATTCCTGAATTAGTGACGTACTCCTTTAGGCAAATTGTCACAGTTTGGTAGGAGATCATGCTTGGTGGCAAAAAAAAATCATATTGAATATTGAGACTTCAAAGGTCTGATTTGAATGGCGCTCTTTAATTTTTCCCATAGACATTACAATGTGCAAACTGTAAAAACGATTCGTTCATACAAAGTTTCCTTTAGTGGTTTTAATAGATGACGGTTAGAGTAACATGCAGGCTTTGTGTACTCGCATACAGGCAGCCGGTCCCAGGAGTACATCCGTTTTCCTAGTGAAAAACCTTCCAGCTGGTGTGACAGTGACAGAGTTGGAAGCTCTGTTTTCGACCCACGGCTCCCTGGGCAGGGTGCTGCTGCCCCCGTCTGGGCTTACGGCCATCATCGAGTTCCTGGAACCAACCGAGGCTAAACGGGCATATACCAGACTGGCTTACAGCAAGGTTTATCTATGTGGTCGGACGTGTGCGTTTGCCACTCTTGTTCAATATCTGGCCGCGTCATGAAAGGATATTAAGGGGGGGGGGTGTGGCTCTGAGACTTTGTTTTTTACTGTTAAGCCTTCTGGATATGTCCTGGGCTCAAATTAACTAAACTGACATCCGCGAAAGAGGATGCCCACTTGAGAACCCAGATGAGATATCTGCTCTCAACCCAACCCAATCTCGGTCCATTAAAAAAATATTAGTTTTCCATCTTGGAATATGTCGCAATGGATATTATAACATCCTTTGCTTTGTAGATTGAAATGTGTGTGTTAGGGACATAGTGGCTCAACCTCAAAGTACTCACTCAAGGTGTCTGTCTCTCTTCTCTAGTTCCATCATGTCCCACTGTATTTTGAGTGGGCCCCTGTAGGAGTGTTTACAGCAGCCAAGCCTGATTCAGGTAACAATGTTTCACACATCTTATAAAGTATCTATTTTTGTTTTGGTACCAAACTGCTCCTAAATGTAAAACAACAGCTCTTACAGAAATATCACTGTTTTAAATACATAACTTTTTCAAGTGGCATTTTTTTCCAGATCCCAAGGGCCAAACTGTGGCACCGGTCAAGGGAGAAGAGACCATAAAAGTAGATGAAGAAGATGAAGATGATGATGAAGGAGAAGAGGAAGAGGAGAGTGGCCCGGGATCTACACTTTTCATCAAGAACCTGAATTTTAGTACAGCTGAAGATAAGCTACTGGAGGTAGAGTTGTGGTTGAGAACCTTTCTAGTAATTTAAAAAGTAATCATGGTAAGATGATTAAACCTTCTGTCCTAATATCTTTGTCGTTTTGATATTTTTCTTAGACATTCTCTAAATGTGGCAAGGTGAAGACTTGTACGATTTCCAAGAAGAAAGATAAGACTGGTATGCACTGAACAGAACTATTAGTACCATAGCTCTTCTCAGGAATTTGAAATTGATTGATTGAATAATTGACTCTCCTTTTTTTTTTGTAGGCAAGCAGTTGTCTATGGGTTATGGCTTTGTTCAATATCAGACTGCTGAAGAAGCACAGAAGGCCATGAAGCAGTTACAGGTACCGCAGAGAATGGTTCTCGCCATCAATACTCACCTCTCTCTCTATAACCTCATTGTTGCAAAACTTATAGTCATGGTTTGACGTATACTGCCTAAACCTAATCCAAACCCTGTTCTCTTATGCTTGCGTGTTTTCTCTCCCAACTCCGTCTCAGCACTGCAAAGTCGACGATCACCAATTGGAGCTCAAAGTCTCTGTAAAAGCCACCAAGTAAGTGGGACCAAAAGGTCGTTGAAATCACACGCCAGCCTAGATAATATTTACGTGCCTGTCTCTTGTTAAAGCACTGTCTCCCTCTCTCCAGAACTCCAGAGATGTCTCGTAAGAAGCAGGTGGCTAAGAAGCAAACTGGTTCAAAGATCCTTGTACGCAACGTCCCTTTCCAGGCAACAGTCAAGGAGATTCGAGAACTCTTCTGGTTTGTAAACATATCATATTACAGCCTCGGCGTGCATGTGTTTAATCCAAAGTGTTTAGCAATATTGTAGCTCGGATTGAAATGATAAGCAATTTGATGATAATAAAATGGGCTCTTGGTTCTGCAGTACGTTTGGAGAGCTAAAGACCGTTCGTCTGCCAAAGAAGGCAGCTTCCACAGGTTCTGGGAATCACAGAGGATTCGGTTTTATTGACTTCCTTACCAAGCAAGATGCTAAAGTAAGTGTAAATAGCACTTGTTGTACCGCACAGTTTTGAGCAAGTGATCTGTTTGTGTGACACACTTATTTTTCATAGCCTTTTTTCTTGTCTTTAGCCAGGGAGCAAATATTTCTGGAATGCAGTGTAACTAAGTAATAATAATAATCTATACTGACATTGAATAATGTGTTTTTTATTAATTATGTCATTTGTAGAAAGCATTTGCTGCACTGTGCCACAGCACTCATCTCTACGGAAGACGCCTGGTGCTAGAGTGGGCCGATGCTGAGGATACCGTGGAGACACTGAGGCGAAAAACAGCAGAACATTTCCATGGTACAGCACCACCACCTCACCAATCAAGTTTACTTTCTTTATTGCTATTTATTAATTTCTGCTTTTTATTATGTTAGATGCCCCTAAGAAGCGGCGACAAGCTGAAATTATGGAGGGAATTATGGAGACAATGGAAACCGGAGGGTCTGTGAAAGACTGATTAATTTGACCTAGTTTAAATAGCCTGAGAGATTCTGCTTGGGTTAAATACAAAACAGGGATCCGAATGGCTCAAGAAATCACAACCAGACCCGTGTGACACATAGTCAAGGCTGTTGCAGGATCTCTGGACAGTTATTTGGAACACTGTGACACAGTCTCAATTTCAGTAAAATGGGACTGAAATGTGTCTGTGCACTGCTCGAAATATGTAATTATCTGAAAGAACGTGGATCGATGTGCTGTAATGTAAATACTTAAATACTTATTAAAGAAGGCTTTTAAATATTTTGTTTGTGCGTATGTGTAAATATTTTTTCTGTAAATGTACGAAAATTGTCAACATAATATTTATTTCTGAAACAAGCGAGTATTTGTTGTCATGTGACATTGTTGTGGTCATATGATTTTTTAGGATACAATATGGCGTTCATGTTCAGTCGAACGTTGACGGTGAGCGTTTGGATAATTTTACAAGTAACGATCTCTTCTAAGACAACGTTTGGAGCTGACGTCTATTCTGCAGTAATTGACAAGCAAACTGGCCAATTATCACTTATTGAGGGATACCAAAGCGATAATGTTGCCTGGTCAAACTTTACTGATGACATTGACACTTCTGGGTGAGTGAATCATGCCCTGTAAGACTTTCCTTGATGTCCGTAAAGATTGTGTATGACTAGACATTGTTAGGCTACCAGGAGCAAAACATTTGGTACCTTACCCGATTTACACTCAGACGAAAGATTGCTATTTCATCAACACAACCTAGTATGTGTGATTAGGGTTAATCTATACATATTTATAATCAGCAAGAATAATTTCAGATGGTCTTTTCTGGAAGTGACAACCAGCAGTAGTTATAATGACAGTATCCAAGCTTATGCTGCTGGGGCGGTGGAGGCTGCAGTTACTTCCCAGGTAAATGGAAAATGAACGGTCAATCTTCTACACACACACATCTTGGTAACTTTTATTTTTAGGGACCTTTGAATAATGCATAAGACTTATTTTATGTCTGTGCTTAGCTAATCTATAAGCACTGGATGAACACGCTGATGGGCTACTGTGGCCCCTTCACATTTGAGTCAGCTTACTGCAATCGTCTAAAGGGTTACATTGTCAACAATCTCCAGTGGATTAACCAACAAATAAAGGAGCAACCTAATTCTCCCTACTGGCATCAGGTATGGTAATGTAGTAATTATTCACTATAGTGGACTGTCTTTTGGGTATTGAGTAGAACTGTGTCAAACAAACATGGCTTCCTTTTCCTGTGTAGGTGCATCTGGCTCTGCTGCAGCTGAAAGGGTTAGAAGACAGTTATGACAACCAGCTGTCATTTCCCAGGGGCCCTCTCTCTTTCAACCCCTTCGGCTTCCTGTAAGAGATTTCGATTTTAACCTCAATCCAGATTCATAATGTATCCTTTTTGTTTTCCATATTTGCTCCAATCGTTTCGCTCTCACATCCATTGATACACTGGAATTCTCTTTCTGGATGCAGACTTTTTCAGATGGGTGGGGATCTTGAAGACTTGGAGTCGGCGCTGAACAAATCCAGCCGGACACAACCCCTCGGTTCTGGGTCGTGCTCTGCCCTCATCAAGCTGTTGCCTGGCAATAAGGAGCTGTTTGTGTCACATGACACCTGGAACACTTACCAATCTATGTTACGCATAATGAAGAAATATAACTTTGCGTACCAAACTTCACCCACAGGTACCTAGTCCTCTGTGTTTTGGAAAACAATTTAATATTTTTCTGTGTAAGCATAAACTCCATACAGTTACTAACAAATAAACTGCAGTTTCTAAACGTGCTGGGTTTTTTTCAGAGAAGAATAAGATTCCTGGAGGAATCCAAGCATTTTCCTCTTACCCTGGATCTATTTTCTCTGGTGATGACTTTTACATCCTTAGTAGTGGACTGGTGAGTTCTTGGCAAGTGTATTTTTGCATATGGGCAGACCGCTTTGAATGGTCTATACAATTGATTTTGAGGAGGGGGGGGACTAATTTAATGGAATCGGAATGTTTTGATTTTCAACTTCTGATGTGCTGCTTTCATATCCACATTCTAGACAGTTAATGCAAATAGGGCAATCAGAGTATGTTGGTGAAATGGGTCCATAGATTCCTGGCTACATTTTTTAATGTTACATTGACTTCTGTTATACTGTGCCTCAACAGGTTACCTTGGAAACAACCATTGGCAATAGTAATCCTGCGCTTTGGAAATTTGTGCAACCAACTGGTGCAGTAATGGAGTGGCTTAGGAATATTGTTGCTAATCGGCTGGCTTTAACTGGCAAAGAGTGGGCTGATATATTTAGCCAGTACAACAGTGGGACGTAAGTAATATCTAAAATGTATCCACTGTCCACATATTCCTTGTGGGGTAAATACTTTTTGAATTAAGAGGAACACTTAAGTAGAATAGATGATAACAAAAAAGCACAGGAGCAGCCAGCATAACAGTGAACTGAATCTGTAAAATAAGCTGGTCAGCTGATGATGATTGTAAGTGCTCGTTACTTTTTAACCTTTGGAATTAATGGCTATAATCACTTGATGTGGAATCACAAGTCAAAGGTAAAGCTGACAACATCTTGTGGCTCTCCTAATAGGTATAACAACCAGTGGATGATAGTTGACTATAAACACTTCACACCAGGGAAGACCGATATTAAAGATGAGCTCCTTACAGTGCTGGAGCAGATTCCGTATGTTATTTTGATCCTACTTACAGCACACCACGTAACACCCTTGTTAATAATATTCATCAATGCATTAATAGTTCAAACAGTCTATGAGAATCGCCTATGCTGTCTCTTTTGTTGCTGCAGGGGACTTGTCATTCACAAAGATAAAACTCAAGAGTTGCTAGAAAAAGGCTACTGGGCAAGTTACAATATTCCGTAAGTCCATTGTGGTATTCTGATGTTGCCGATGTTTTTCTTCAAACTTAAAACTTTGTTTTACTCTCATTAAATAAGTGTTCTATTCCACGTTCTATGTGATAAGGGTGGTCATTTATTTTCTTTCTGCACAAAGATTTATCAATGTTATGGTTGTTTGGTTAACTTTATATTTCCCCCTCATATATTTATAGGTACTACGAGGAGGTGTTTAACGCCAGTGGCTGCTTGGAGTTAGTTGAGAAGTTTGGTTCATGGTTTACCTTGGACCAAAACCCCAGAGCACAGATCTTCAGACGAAATCAGACAGCAGTGACAGACTTAGATTCCATGGTTCGCCTAATGAGGTAAGATTATTTATCAGAGGAATACTTTAGTTCACTAGGCCTACTTCTAGTCGTTCAACTTGCCTTTGTTGACTTAACCTAAACCGCACTTTTCCTCAGGGGAATCCCCGCCACCATCTTAAGTGCCGTTCCATCTGTTTGAAAATTTGACATGGACTTTGTGAAATCAACCCTCGAAGGGCTGAGGGAGAGCATGTACTATGATGATCACTCCAGAGGTGTTTATCACCCACAATGCATAGCTTTGTACAATACATTAATGGTTAGGTGGCTCAATGCACGTAAAACTCCAACTGCTCACTACCGATGGCAAACATTAATAAATAGAGGCAGATTTGATAAACTCCTAGCAACAGTACTCAAGATAATCAGACATAATAATACATATCACAAACTGAAAAATGTTTTCGGCCTACTTTTTATTATTAGAAACTGACACAGCTGATTGCACAAGCCACATCTAAACGAGTATGCAGGTATTTCCTATGATTTGTAATAAGTAGGATAGCTTCAAGAGTAAGACTGGTGGTCGATCAATTTTGGCTGAGTGCTGAAGGGCAGGTTCGTTCTATATAAATCCCCCAGCCACTTTCCCTCCATTCTCCAAGTGCCCTCCGCCTGACGTATGTTTTTACTTCATACCAAGGGCTGGAGGTAAGTGAATGAGGGGGATTGGAACTACTAATGGAACAGAATAAGTCTATAACAAGTCGTAACATTTCTTCTTTTTTTTTTACTTCCCTCTGCCTAAATATTTAGGTACAATAACTTTAAGGAGGACCCGTTGTCTCGGTGTGAAGGCTGCAATCCAGTGGCCAATGGTGAAAATGCAATCTCTGCCCGGTCAGACCTCAATCCTGCGAATGGGACATACCCCTTTGGTGCCCTGAAACAGAGACCACATGGGGGTACAGACATGAAGGTCTGTCATTCTTTCACTTTCTCTTTTTAACCAGGTGATTCTGCTCCATACCAACCCCCATAATCTGTCACTAATCGGTTTGTGACCTCTTTGTTTTTGTATAACTGCAGATGACATCACATGGAATGTTCAGTGACTTTGGAATGTTGGCAGTCAATGGACCCACCTGGGACCAAGTGCCACCCTTCCAGTGGAGTTCCTCTCCTTACAAAGACGCTGTGCACATGGGTCATCCTGATACCTGGGCCTTCAAACCCATACACGTCTCTTGGTCAACCTAACAACACTACAATCACCTACCGAGGGACATCCGTATGTGTTCTTAGGTCCGGCTATGCTGTAAGCAATTTATTGTAAGCAATAGAAACAAATTGAAATTATAATTAAAGTTGTCTGAGACTTGAGTTTTATTGATATGGACTTTTACAGTTTCTTTTTAATTTGCACTAATTATTCATTCTGAGAAATTGAGATGTGAGAAATTGAAAATTGAATGCATGGAAACCCAGAGCACACCGTTTACTTATATGCTTTGAATAAAAAGGGAATTTGTAATGACATGTTTTCTACGTTGTTTATTCAAATGTGTTAAAAATCATTAATTTATGATAACGTGGGTTTGAATGTTCGTTGAAACGCGCAACCATTTTTGCTAGCTATTTTACTTTATAACTTTGCCCTCGAGCTAGTTTGTTTTGGCTCTGCTCAGCAAAAGTGCTTAATTTTGCACCTTGCCTCGGTTCCAACTCTCTGTCAAAGTAGAATACGTCATATGTTGAATAACCAATGACGGCGAAGAATAGCCTTTCAACCAATCAAAGCCGAATTAGGAAGTGAGTAAAGCACACTGACAGCTGTGAGCTGCTGCTTGTTTGATTGCAGGGTGATCAATATCTTAGTTTGTGTTGATAACTTCTAACATTTGCAACATAGAAATCAAAAAGAAAGAAAGAAACAACCAAACCCGCTAGATGCCTGCTCAAGTTGGTAACGTCCTTTGAAAACTTCAAGATTTGTAACGTTGGCTAACGTTGGCTAATGCAACGATACTTTTTAGCAATGCAATCCTGATGATCACACGTGAGTGACTTTGTTTTATTAGGATACATATTTTTTTTATCGGTTTGGCTGATATATTTGTGCAAGTGTCTGTGTCCCTTCCCCCTAGCCCCTTGTGTACCAAAACTGCTCATCGTGGAAGTTCAAAGTACGTGGAGACCCGGAACTATAGTAGTATATACATCGATAAGTTGGTAGTTGTCATGATGTGTAACATTAGTCCAACGTAGTCTTAAACTGCACAATAAAAAAGTATACCTAAACTGTCCCTGCTACTGGTAGTAGAGAAGATTAGATTGATTCACCACAGTTTACGATTAAGTTGTTTCACTGTGTGTGCAGACGTAATGTGATGGGTTTTTGGCACCCTATGAAGAACATCAGAGACTACGTGTCCCAGCATCCTCCAGGAGTTACCTTTTTTCTTTGCCTTCTAATCCTGGCCCTCTCGTTCATCTGCCTTGGCTCTTATGTCAACTCAGAGAATCTACCTAACCCAGACAATATCAAGGTAAGCATATCAGTCCATTTGCATCTTAGCTGATCTTGAGGTAACGTTAGGAACCGTACATTGTGTGGAAATGTAATCCGTGAAGTTTCTTTGCTCTTCATTAGCAAGTTTCCATCTTCTCATCTGTAAAATAAATGTTGGTCAATACAATAAACAAACTTTTTACTTTCAGGACTGGAACCACCTTATGTTATCTTTGTCCCGCTTCCATCTGTGTATGACTGCAAATGCAACATCTACCGTTTCCACACCTGCAATTGAGCAGAGGACGAGTGAAACATTATCAGCTAACTTCTCCAGGGGCCCCCTTTCTCTTACTAAGCTGTATCTGAAGGTGCCGTTAAAAGTGACACATGGCTCAGCCGGCCAATCTCTGATAGACATGGGCTTACATACCACTCTGAACGCCAATCAACTGGGGCTGATTGGTAAGTGCCACCGTATATAGTACACAATTAAAGTGCAGTTCAGGTGTATGCATGAAGATAGATGGTGAAACGAACTAGACAGACTGTTCCTGAATGTTTATTTACTTTTCCCCAGGTTATGAGGCTGTGAATATGACAGTGCATTTACTCTCTCAGGGACAGAACACAGGGAAGGGTACTTTAACTTGCCTCAGCATCAGTGCGCCAACACAAATCTTGCCCGTGACACCGTAAGGGATTCAAATGTAAACGTTTGTGGGGTTTTTTGTGTGGAAAACTCTAAAAGCTACTGTGTGCACTTACATGTGTTTGTACATGTGTGCCTCGTCACAGACTTCCTCCAGCATGTCCTGCCAATGAAAATATGCTTTCACACATTCAAGTCGTACCAAAAATCCAGTTGACTACTGGGTCAAAAGCTTGCTACAGTCTACAGTCCACCTATGACCCAACACTAACTGAAATGTTGACAAAGGTATGTACCATACATTAGGCACTACTACTTCATACTCGTCTCCCAGAGAAGCACACACGCTAATGTGTTTGCTTTTGTTTACAGGAACAACTTGGCGTGGCAGGGCGACACTTGTTGGAAGTCAGTGTGTGTCTCTTAGGTCTGTGTATTCTGCTCTGCCTCTCTGTCATTTTGACTCGTTCACTTACATGTCGCAACCACGGGAATGGACTGGATGTGCACAGGGTAAGACTTCATTATAACTTCAATCATAGTTTTTTTTTTGTTGTTGCGTACATTACTTGGTGAATTAGCATTACAATTAATTTTGTGGGTCTCATATAACCTTGTTATCAATATTTATGTAATCATAGGAACCCCTTTTAGATTCCTGAACTGCTCACCCTCCTACACCATTCACAAAACGAGCAGCAAGCTGGAAAGGAAACGGGAAGACGAATGTGCTTATAAAGAAAATAGGAAGCAACGCTGACTGACTAATTTTGTATGATTGAAATTAGGCATGCAGCAATTATGCTTTTAATGGACTGATTTTATGTGTTAAGGTGTTGACATTTAACAAAGCAACTCATTCTTGTTGAACAGCCTGCTATTCTTAAGGAATAATAATCTGTCATAGTAAAAGTTGTGGACTCTTGTTGCCTGTTCAGTGTATTTTTCAGACTAATACAAAAATGATTGTCCTACTCTGGGAGTAGTGGTGTTATGTGTTATGTTGTAATTTAAGATGATCAAACAGTGGCCATTGACTGCTCAAAAAAAGTAAACCAAAGGGAAAAGAAATTGCCTGCCATTCAGCAATTTTTACGGTATCGGTTAACTAGGCTGAGTTAATTTGGCTATTTTGCACTGTACAGGTAGTATTCCTGAATGTGGTTTGGTCGACAGTCGTGATTGATGCATACCATTTTACAATAATTGTGTAAACATGCCACTTTGTGTGGTATAAAGATTTTGCAAACAACATTTCCGTTTACTCTGTGAAGAGTTACTTGGCCGCACAGCGGTGAGGTTTTTTACTCTGTGATGCAAAGTTTTTTAACAGTCTCCTATTGGACGTACGGGATGGCATCGAGTAATCCCTCACCACGCACAGAGGTAGGGGGCGGGTAGGGGAAATCTCGGAGAAACTTGTTGGTTTTCGCGGCCTAGAAGTGTACGGTGGCTTTGCTGGTGCATTTATTTTTGAGGAAATGTGAAATTGTTCATTAGAAATCGTGGAAATGATTACATGGATGGTTTGTTTGTCACTCTGAAGTAGCTGACTTCCGAAACGGTTTGTTAAGTCGACCGTTAATACTAATAATTTGCATGTATTGTATGTTAGTTATATAGCTAACTAGCTTATAAAAATAGAACACTAGCGTCAGTTGCCTTGCTAGCTACACCCACATAACCTAGCACAGGCTATCAAATGCTAGCCATAAGGCATTTGCTACCGTTATAAATGGCTAGTTTGTTAGCTTAAGACAATGCATTTTCCGTACTAACAAGAAACGTTAGTATCTCGTTAGTTAGCTTACAAGTGACGTAAACCACCTCCAGGTTATGTAATAATATTGAATAATACAAATGTTGTCTTAACGACAGTAAAGGCAAGGGCTAACGTTAACTGGCCATCGCAAAGCCAAGGGGTGGAATTGACAGGATTCTCGAGATGTTCAAGGGTCTTTGACTGTAATCGGTTGACGTGAACGTCCCTAGCCCCTGGAAGGGTGCCCCTGGCATTTGTCTTGTTTGGGTGATATTGAACGTTTACTGAATTACCTTAGTACAGTCAACGTCTCGTTTTTATAATATTATCTGTCGCTGGAATAAAGATTCCTCTGATTGCGATAAGTCTACAAATCACTGTTGATACCAAGCAGGCCTCCCACGTGAGAATGGTTGCAAATGATTATCTCCCTTTGGTCGTGCCATGCTTCAGGATGTGAGTTTAGGAGTTAATCAAATATAAAGTAATGTTTTACTGGAAAATTAATGAGTCTCAATTTCACTAATATCGTATCTAGCTAGTTCGTCTGTTCTCTAAATACCAGAATGTTACCTGTGGTGCCTGTGATGCTACATAGATGTATTTACAAATCGTGTCCTCAATTTGCCTTTACCATTTGCTCCCTCAATAGCCTCTTCAGGTTGCTAAAGAAAGTAATTTGACAGGTCAGAGAAGACGTCAAGCAGAGGTTGTGAAATTGTTGTGAGGTGATGGCTTACTCCAACTATAGTAGCCTGAACAGGGCTCAGCTTACCTTTGAGTACCTGCACACTAACTCGTAAGTACATATCTGTGCATTGCATACAGTACATATTCCAAAAGAAACTAGCATGCTTGTATTCGTCATGGAGTATGGTAAAATTCTTTATTAGTTATGTATAGTGTTTTCATACTTGCATTTCATAAGATGCACACACTCACAGTGCTGTTGAGTTTCTAGAAAGCCCCACATATTAAAATTTGTGTATCTTGTACCAATAAAATTAAACAGACTTTTGCGGTGTGCCCCTATAGAAGTCTTAAATCTACTGGCTCGACTAAACTAATTTGCGGTAACAGATTAAATATGCAATTACTTAAAGTTATCAAACTGTCTTAGATAATGATAATCCAAAATGACAACCATAAACAATCTCTGCTCTGGTAAACTGGATGTGATTAAGTCACTGCATACGTTTTAAATCACTTTTAGCATTGTAACTTGCTACGATGGTGTGATTTTAGTATTCAAGCAAGAATTGTACATCTTGCTATTTGTTTTTGTTGTATCAGTTTTTCCCTGACCAGCTTAGTCTTGCAATACCAGCCTCCCAAGTGTTGCATAAGCGGGATGGCTGATACAGACAGGTCCTGTATTATGGTCATTGTTCCTCTAGTCACAGTATTGCCTACACTTAGGGAAACCTCAAAATAAATAGAAGATGTTTAGTGTACGCACAGCCCATGCAAATATCTGAGAAAAAGACTAACTGCCAATTTACACTAGAATAGTCTACAGACTTCCATCGTGACACCTATGGTCACCACGTCTATCCAGTGATGGCCTTTATTACACATATCTATTTCCTCTAAACCAGCATGCATTTCATTACCACGTTCATTTACTTTGTATAAGTCGTCTCTGAAATGGATTTGACTGACTGTTTTCTGTTCCAGTACAACCCATGAGTTCCTGTTTGGAGCTTTGGCAGAGCTTGTGGACAATTCAAGGTATCCAAAACGAATGCCGTTCTTGTGTGTCTGTTTTAGACAAGTTAAGGTGCTTGTGCTGTCCAGTCACCCCCATTTTTAATCTTTCTAATTCTGCGCTACTTTGGTGTTAATAATTAGCAAATAATGAACTGAAGATTCCTGTTCTTTTTTTCGGGCTGCAGAGACGCAAATGCTACACGTATAGACATCTACACAGGTATATAAGGAAACTTTTGGCCATGGGCACTTCAATTAATGTGAACTTTAGCACCTCTGCATAAGCTGTTGTCTTACCCTGCCTTACTCTCTATTCTGGGTGACAGAGAAGCGACCGGAACTCCGTGGAGGTTACATGCTCTGTTTCCTGGACGATGGAACAGGAATGGACCCTAGTGAGTGTACACCGGGCACAACGCCAATTAATTATGAGTTGACTGTCTCATATCTGATGTTGATCTGTTGTTGATTCTAATGCTTGCATGATAACCTCTCTTCTTTTCTCTGTCTACCTTTCAGACGAGGCTACACATGTCATCCAGTTTGGAAAGTCTAGTAAGAGAACCCCGGAGTCTACTCACATTGGCCAGTATGGCAACGGACTCAAATCGTACGTACCTTGTCAACCACTACACTTAACTATGGTTGAATCTTCTTGATTTTGCTTAATTTGATTATTTTCGTTCTGGACTGTATCCGTGTGTGAAGCGGCTCCATGCGTATTGGGAAGGACTTTATCCTGTTCACCAAGAAGGACAACACCCTGACCTGCCTGTTCTTGTCCAGAACGTTCCATGAAGAGGAGGGCCTGGATGAGGTCAAACATCTCTAGCCTCATATAGAGCTGAACTTTTATTTTTTTAAACATGGTGCTCACAATGTGTTCTTTTGAAATCCATGTAGTCCTCGTGTATGTCCATACATTGTCAAATTTGGTGTGGTTCAACCTTCCTTACATACCACCCATGTAGTCAGACCATGGTCCTCCTCTGCTATCAGGTGATTGTGCCACTTCCCACCTGGGACCTGAACACCAAGGAGCCACTGACGGTGGACCCCGAGAAGTATGCCATCGAGACAGAACTTATCTACAAGTACTCCCCTTTTAAGAACGAACAGCAGCTCATGGACCAGTTCAAAAAGATTGACGGCAACAATGGTGAGAGCGAGACTATTTGCGTTTTACGGTTGGATCACGTTTCCTCTGTGCCTTCCAAGCTGACGTTCCACCACTGTGTCTTGAAGGCACTCTGGTAATCATCTATAACCTGAAGCTAATGGACACCAGAGAACCAGAGCTGGACGTGGACACAGACCACCAGGACATACTCATGGCTGGAACGGCTGCTGAGGGAGTGTGAGTATTTCTTTGTGTGTTTGACTTGTGTGCTTCAAAACCTGATGAAACGCTTTGCAGCCACCATCGTTTAATGTAGACTGTAACATTGCAGGAAACTAAGTTAAGCCGCCGCCTGGTTGAGCTGTGTCATGATTGTACCATTACGCTCCACAGGAAGCCAGAGAGGAGGTCCTTCAGAGCTTATGCTGCTGTGTTGTATATTGACCCCCGAATGAGGATTTTCATCCAAGGCCATAAAGTCAGAACCAAGAGGCTGTCCTGTTGCCTGTATAAACCAAGGTCTGACAGCTCCCTCACATACACACTCCCATGTTAGACCACACTAAACAATATGCCACAGTCTTTAGGCCTGCTGTGGCACATTTACTGGGTCTTATTATGTGTGTGTTTGTGTGCCTATAGAGTTTATAAATATTCATCGACACGTTTCAAAACTCGGGCTGAGCAAGAAGTGAAGAAGGCCGATCACCTTGCCAAGATTGGTAAGATGATGCGATCCACGTAGTCATTGATCCATCCACTTTAGCCTATTGGCCGGTTGACAAAACGTGTGTGTGTGTGTGTGTGTGTGTGTGTGTGTGTGTGTGTGTGTGTGTGTGTGTGTGTGTGTGTGTGTGTGTGTGTGTGTGTGTGTGTGTTCCAGCGGAGGAGAAGGCCAGAGAAGCCGAGAGTAAAAGCCTGGCCTTGGAGGCTAAGTTAGGAGACGACCTGTCTAAAGACGCCCGGGTAAGAAGCCCGGTTCCCATCAACCGCTCAGTGCCGGTGATCCACGGCCCACTGTTTTTACCCGCTCGTTCAAATACCCCTCTCTCTCCGGTTCTCCCAGACAATGCTGAGGAAAGCCCAGGAGTCTTCCATGATGCTTCGTCGGGACGCGGACATGAAGAGGAAGATCCAGGAGACCAAACAGCGGTCAGTCCCAATCTGTCCTGTGAGCCTTTGGCCGAGATACCGTCCCTGGCATGTCGATGGGGAAACCTTGGCTTTGGCATTGAGGCGAGATAACAGGAACCCTGTGTTGACGTGAGTCTTTCTCTCCCCTCAACAACCCGCCGTGTTCCTCCCTCCCAGAGCGTTGAAGGAGCCCAAGGAGCTGAGCTTTATCTTTGGAGTTAACATCGACCAGAGGGACCTGGACGGCATGTTTGTGTACAACTGTTCTCGACTCATCAAAATGTATGAGAAAACGGGACCCCAGCTGGAGGGAGGCATGTGGGTAACACACACGTACCCTCACACACTCATTTGCTCCCTCTGAACACACACACACACACACACACACACACACAGAATGAAGCACATTCACCGATTGCAGACATGTTTGATAAAATGCTGTGCGCGCGTTTCAGGGCTTGTGGAGGTGTTGTCGGGGTGGTGGATGTTCCCTACCTGGTTCTAGAGCCCACTCACAACAAGCAGGACTTTGCAGATGCTAAAGAGTACCGACATCTCCTGAAGTCCATGGGGGAGCACCTCGCTCAGTACTGGAAGGACAGCAATATTGGTGGGTCTTGAACAAAGAATAGGAATCCCCTCCCACGATAGCATGTGGCTAGGACATGCGTCGTGCGGGTCCTTATTTAATGCGGCTCGTGCTTTTTCAGCTCAGAAGGGCATCGTGAAGTTCTGGGATGAGTTTGGTTACCTGTCAGCCAGCTGGTCGGCACCCCCTTCCACTGAACAGAGGTTCAAGCGGCGCCGTGCAATGGAGATTCCGCTCACTATACAATGTGGTAGGTCACACATCCACACACTGACTGACTGGTATATGCAATGAACCGGTTTTAAAACGGTCCTAAAATCACTGGTCTATACCTTTATCACATTGCTGAAATTTGTTCCCATAGCTTGCTGCCTGGAGAATGACACTGTTCATTCTCCTGTAGGCGTTTAAACTAGTTCCCATCCATCCATCCATTGTCAGAACCGCTTATCCTGTGTAGGGTCGCGGGGGGGCTGGAGCCTATCCCAGCTAACTTAGGGCGAGAGGCGGGGTACACCCTGGACAGATCGCCAATC